>CAJHQP010003972.1:0-60478 GCA_905132765.1 Moricandia arvensis | reverse complement strand
GTTGATTATTTATTATTTAAGTGGCGGATGCATTTTTCCATAACAACATGGGTTTTACCTAATAAACTAATAATATATGATATTAAACAAATTATATTAATCAATGTTACATACTCTTTTATGACCATTTTTTGGTAAAAAATGGAATTTAAATGAACTGTTACATATTTGACGGTTACATCATAAAATGTTTTTTAGATAAGTAATAATATGAAAACTGAACAAACAAAAACACAACTTTTGAAATGCGTTACTTATTGAAACCCGCTATTGTGATTACCATTTATTTGAGTGGTGACATTAACAAATATCTATAAATACGTACGGCACTTACTCTTCCATTGACAACCTTTTGATCTTATTGGGTCGTCACCCTGAATGTTAATTTCATCTAAACTATGAGTTAGTTATAAAAGTTAGCTTCAATATTTTTCTGTCTTCCTCATTTGCTTCCTCTCCCATGATAACTGAGAGTCTCTTGAGCAAGAACAGTCTCCAATTTCAAATTCGAAGCTCTTCCTTAACAGCACACTTAGTATAGGCATACAGCATCGTCTAAAAACGAAATAGGCTAATTGCTTCAAGGAACAACAACATGGATCAACATTGTAGAGAGCTGTACTAGTGCACAAAACGCACACAAGACAAAACAAAAACTACAGAATAGAGTATAATCCAACAAGCTATAAATATACAGAGATCATTGATTACGCTAGCACATCACATACCCACCAATAGGGATGTTATAAACATATTTTTTAGACTTAAAAATTTCTCAGATAGAAAAATTAAAACAACCAAATCGGGGCCGCCGTGGCAATAGACCACCGAAACACAGTGTAAGATATCGGTTCTTGATCAAGACTCTTAGTAGAAAAAGGGTTCTGATAAGTGGCGGTGAATTTGAGGGACCGGCAACACTTAAGGAACCACTTGTATGATACGCGCAACAACAAATGTTCATACATGCTGATAATTAAGAATTAGGACGTCGAGCTCTTAAAAAGTTACACAGTTTAATTTTTCTAATATAGTCAACACTCCAACATTTTATATGCTTGGTTCACCACAGTGAAATCTTTATTATAGCATTAGATCAAGAAACTCAAATCGATAGCAACTCTAGTCTTAGATGATCGTTGTCTTTCGCTGTTTCCCTATCTTTGATCTTTCCGTCGCTTTTCCTGTCCTTCCTTCTTCTTCTCTCGTCATCATCATCTCTCCCTCTCTCATGCAGCTCTTCTTTATTCTTTTCAACAGGTCTTATACGCATAGTTTCATTCTCACACTTCACTTGCACTGCCAGCGAGTGTTTTCTTAGCTATCTGTGCGACACGTTATTTTTGTCTTCACAAAGTGTCTCTCTGTACTACTAGCAAGATCAGAACAACGACTCGTCACCAAACATTTCTGTTCAACACAAAAGGCTCACTTAGTCCCAGATCACAGCTGACCACAAGTATATTTATATCTTCAAAAAACTACTGTGAGATTCACCTCACAATTACCCTCTTTACCACACACCAATGCTTTGGACTTAGATGCAGAACGCACTTAGTCGCCTATAGTAGATAAATCTTCCACCAGTTCCCAGTGGGATCTACCAAAAACTTGCATTGCTACACCGAGTAAAGCAAGCTGTATATCCGTCAGATGTGGTGAGCTGCACATTTGACTGAGTGCCTTCAACACCTATACTCTATGTTTCTTGATCTCAATACTGATGCTCTTCTCTATCTATCCAAATTTATATCTGACGGAGGACTGGATAAAGTCTCTTCCTCACAAAAGCTACAAAATCGTGTTCTCTAGTTCCACTAACACGTAAATCAATAGCTTCTAAGTTATACCCCACTCGAGACTTTCTTCTTCAAAAATGATCACAGCATATTCGTCTCCCTAGTCGCTTCATGAAACGGACTCTTCGGTATTACATGATACCTGTGCTAGAGAAGCAACAGATGTAAATTAAGGCTTAACTATTTTCTCCTCTATCACGAAAGTACATGTGGACCCTAAGGCTAGAGAGAGAACCAGACATATACTCAGGTATTGAGTAGGTCACTAGGACCAAGAGGAGAAGGACAAGACATCCAGTATCTCGGGCCATATCCCAATCCCATTCACCGACATCAATCCTTTCCCATTCCCTTCATCCTAATCGCAACCGTGTTCTATTCCTCTGGTGCTCTCAAAGTACTGTGTCGTGTACGTAGATTAATAGTAATACATAAATGAGTTACAAGAGACAGTTAGAGATTTCTAAGTCGAGCAGTAATAGTAATATACCTGGTGTACCAGAGTAAGAGAGCTTTGCGTTCAACGTGCTCGTTTTTCACCGAGGCATTGACTTTCTTGATGCCTTCTTCGGTGTACACCTCTTATCTTTTCACCTCTAACCGGACCTGAACAGCGAACAACCCACCCCGGTTCATAACCATCAAACAAGTCAAGGACATTGTCTTCAAGACGTACGATAGCCGTACCAGATGTCCCCAGTGATGTGTTCTCAGCGCCTTAAATCACGACGCGCTCGCCGACGTTCAACACCGAGGTATAGAAGCACCGACGCGACCTCGCAAGACCTCTTCTCCATAGTATGCATCCAACTGTCTGATTGAATATTAGATATTTAAAACAATCCACAATTTGGTGTCGACAAACAGTGTATACTATCTCTCATCAATCTTGGATAAATGTTTGTCTATAAATATATATGCGTCGACTATATATACGTATACATTCACAGAGCACGGTTAGCTACACCCAAGATTGAAATGCTGGTTATCTCCAGGTTTAGTTTAAAACTCGCGTATGTGGCATGAATACGAGCTCTTCAGTGTTACATTGGCTACGACGATGTCTTCACTCCCTACGTATTCTCAGCATATAACGTAAACGATAGCGCGGCCGTGACCCAAGACTCGCTACTCATCAGTATCGTCTTGAACAGCATTTTGCCTCTAGGTAGCTCCTTCGTCAAACTCTGGTTACGCTGTACTTCATTCGATTCAAGCATCATCACTGATATGGCACAGTGAACAAGGCGAAGCAGCAGATATATGATAGGTTGCTAGTTATTGAAAAGAAGATACGGGTACCTAAGTGTGGATGTCACCAGCATATCAGTTTTGTGCTTGGTTATCACGAATAATAAGTCTCACCAGGAATCATATCGCTATCACCTTCGAGTTTATGAAGGAAACATTCCTCCACTATACATGTCAAACACTTGAGACACTTATGCTGCTCTTCTCCGACTTTACAAAATCCCTCCAACTATGTTAGCGCAGCTATTCTGTTGTCAATATAATTCTCGTCGTTTTTTAATAGAATAAGTCTTCTGTTTGTCCTCTATAACCATACATGACATTGAGCTTCACGCTGAGCGAGATGTGTGATGTAGACCACCGGTTTTACAAGAGTCAGGTAAGATGCTGAGATGGAACGAGAAGGGTGATTATACTGATAACTCATGACCTTTGAATTGATTGTATAGCGCTTCTCTTTTGTGTTGCTTGTTTCGTCTAAGAAACGTCCACGCACAGACCTTGTCCTGCGGCCTGCTCGTAGTACCTAACCCGTGCTACAGAATTAGCACTCCCGCAGACCAGGATTAGAAGGTGTGCAAACCGGATAGAGCATTAATTACGTGGGTTAGAGGGTAAGCATGCGACCTCGGTGTCGAGGACCAAGCTGTCTGGTGAACGCGAGGTGTACCCCACAGAGTGCCTTCTTGTGCATCACACTCAAGTGCTCTGTGCGCATGTTTCAGGATGTCCGTATTTGGGCTCCTTTCTCCATACCTTAACCAAAAACAGCTTTATGATTTGTGGTCTAAAACTTTGCTTTGGCCTTAAGTTTTCTGTCAGGGGTCTGTTATACTTACCGTATTTCGTCAAGTGGGGCGTCGTCGTAGTAACGAGTGGTAACGAAATGAGCCAGACGTGCGTCCGAAGTTTTGTTCCACCATGGTACTGCAACATAAACATATATTACATAGGTGTCTCTTAGTCTCACATGTACTATATATAAATAAATTTAGGTTACACTACTGGGAGTATATATAACGTACCATGTAGTAGTTGACATGAGATCCATTCTTTGAGAAGAATCTAGCAACCGCAAATGCGCAATGTCTTCCACTCTTCTATTTGTTGGAGGATCCGCAAAGACTCGAAACCTAGAAGAGAAAAACAAAAAAGATTTATATAGTCTGAATTGATGAGAGATTAATTAACTGAAGAGCACGCATGCATGCAGTGCATACGTACTGGAGTAGTCCAGTTCTCGGTCCATAAAGAAGGCTTTAATCGGGGTCTGTTTGGTCGCGGGAAAGTGTCACCGGCAATGGTCTTCCATTACAAGCATTAATCATATTGCCAGGAGCATCGTCTTGTTTACACATAACCCATGGGATTCCGCACGTTCATCGACTCCACCAACTTTCGCTGCCCATCTTATATATTTCTCTCCATTCTCCTTGTATGCTAGCTTTACCGCATTGTACTCGCGTTCTCTATCTGTCCTAAGATGATGGGGACCTCCTTGTGAGCGAACAGCTTCTCTTCTTTCAACATCCCAAGTATTTCTCCTCACATATCTTTCTGTGTGCTCCTTCATTATTATTCATATATATCATAATTACAGGAGAATTACTGAATAAAAGCCTCTTTATATATGGTTTCAAAATATCTTTACCTTGAAAGGTTCATTATCTGTACGGAAGTAAACGTCCGGGACCTCGCGTAGCCAGTACGGCAACCCTCTGATAAAAAATAATAAATGAGTTCAAAGTTAGCATATATAAGAAAGCAATGTAGTTATATATTATGTATTTGAATCTTTGTGTTCATATACCCGTGGTTCCATTCGGCTTGGATAAAAGGTCCAAGTCTGATAGTAACATAGCAGACCGTTTCTCATGGATCACCTTGATGAACTTCACCAGATCGAACCTCCCTTTGAAATCCCACTGGAACATTATAATTAACCAACTCATTTAGCACATTGACTAAAAAAAATCAAGAATTAAAATAATACTTCAGCGGAACCTAATACATTTTATGATAACCTTTCCTTGCTCAGGCTCATGCACATTCCAGAAAATATAAGTTTGGATGGTGTTTAGTCTCCCAACTCTTAGCTTTCTCGATTATACTGCGGCCACATCTGAAAGGAAACAAAATCAGATCCATGATATAGTTAGAAGTGTTGTTGATAGGGGCAATAAACATACATATGATTCGCGTCTATGCTTACATCAGGTGTGCTTCGAGGTAATGAAACAGAGCCAGAGTACAGAGCTCTCTTTTTCCATTATAATCAAAGAAGTCCATCGGTGTTACTCCTTTCTTATTTCGTCTTCTTATTGTTCTCATCATCATTCATCTTCTTCTTCTTTTGCATGGCCAGCCTTTAAACAAAGCGAAATTAGAAGCATAATCCCTATCAAATATATTGTTTCTTGACTTCATATTTATTTATTTTTTTATTATTAATTTTAAAATCTTTTTTTGTTTAGTGTAATGAAGATTGAAACTCGTAATATAGAAATGTTCCATGTTTGGGGGATTTCCATTGTTATAGAGGGAGCTCGAAACTTTGGTCTGAACAAGTCTCTCTCTCGTTTATTTTCAATGACTCTACTGCTTTTTCTTAACTACTAATTGATCCGCATTTTTGGACAACTTCATTCACAAAATTATCTTAATTAAATAGTATTATTATCGCCAGTTATATGTGTGTCTCTTATAAAGTACCGTAGTCGTATTTCTGATCCTTTGTGATTCTTGATCGTTTAGTTATACATGTAGTTTTAGTTGTTCTTAGGGCATCCACACACGTGGGATTCCCTCGGAGTCCTTAGGAATAGTATTTAATTTTTTAATTATATTATCAGATTTTAAAGAAAAAAAATTAAAAAAAATAATACAACCAATCACGAACCGCCACCGTGTCGCGTGAAATAGTATACTTTAAGAATGATCCTTATATATGGATCTATAGGATGAATCTTAACTTTTTGATTATTAATATTATTTTTCCTAAGGATTCGCTAAGGATCACCATTGCGGGTGCTCTAGCTTGATAAACTGAGTCAGAAAAAACTTGAGAGCACAACTGTTGTAGCCACAAGATTACTACAATACTGCTTAACTTTAATTTTCTCCTCTTTTGAAACTTAGACTGTCTCTAACTCTGTAGTTGTGTCTTCTCATCCTCAGGACTAAAAGCATTTGGTTTAATAACAAACTCTCAACATCCTCCTTCTGATTTAACTTGGAATAAACTACGAAATCAAAAACCATTTAAAACACCTTTTCAGCATGGATGGAATACTTGTAACACAGCAGGCTTCATAAGATGGGATTCTCTATATATTTTTAACAGTTTTGCTGAAAAGTTGATATGAAAAAATCTTCAACTTCTGTTTTTGATAAAAAAGAATCAATGTCGACATAGCTATTAGTGTTTTGGATTGGAGCAACAAAAGAAAAATTAAAGAAAATTACAATCATAATAAGAGTGTATATAGCAAAACACTAAAACTCAGAACAAGAAACACTAACATATGGTACATTAATATACAGAAACAACATACCAATAATCAACGACAAACTGAAAACGGTCCATAGATATCACATGAGCACACAAGCAGCTGGATTCTCATCGCTAAAAGCAGTAGTGTAGCGGACCTCGCGTGGAGCCTAGCACGAGGCCAGCTGCGAGACGCCAGGGTCATCAGCTCTTCGCACATAACCAGAGGGTGCCTTCTTGTCGTAGACTCCAGCAGCGTAAGGATGAGCCACGACGTCGTAAGGAACATAGGGCCAGAGCTCGACCTTCTTGCCGGTCCGGTGAGCCATACGGGCAACCACCTTGTTAGGATCGACGTAAGCCGACCACAGTGACTTTGTGGGCTTTGGGCTCCAGCGACACAGAGGACACACCCTTCATTCCTTCCACGGACCGGCCGCACTTTACGCTCGCAGCCTTCGCAGTCCATCTTCACTTTGATCTCCCACGTCTATCCTCATCACATTAATTAATTAACTAATTATTTAGGATGTGAACTAACCAAAACATATCTAAGAAATACTATAATAATCATGACGAGTGGGTTAATAATGAATGCATATGATTTATACGATTTTATTTGGAAAATTAAAGAAAAAAATACAAAAAGAAAAATAATCAGAGATTCCGACAGCGAATATATAAAAGTACAACTAATCTCCGGTGTAAAATCTAACAGATGGCTGCAACTTGTTATCCAGATTAATTAAAAAAAACGAATCTATTTGGTCGGTGTTATAAAAAATTAACACAAAAAACAAAAACAAAAAATCAGAAAGTTAACCCCTTAAGAGCATGTTTATTGTGTAAAACCCACTTAAAGGTTCTTAGTGATTTTTTAATTTTTAAAAGTGAGATAAAGAAACTTTGTTAAGAAACACTTAATTATAATGGTTTAATGGTAGTTCTTAATAAAGATTCTTAACAATAAAAAATATTAAATTTACTTTTAAACATAAAATTTTAAACAAAGATATAAGTTGATTTATAAGATAAAACTTAGTGAAATATTACATTTAAATACCAACAAGATCAAAACCAGAGAGAATACAAGACGATTTAAAACGTGTACTCTCTACCATTCTTACTTGATCATTGCTACAAACGTAATGCTCCAATGCCAGTGTTGCCAAAACCTCAATATGAACAAGCCTTAATACACCAACAGAAACTTCATAATCTGCTTTTCACTCTGCAGAGTCCCTGCATTACAAGAAACATTTTAGCATAAACAATATATATAGAACAAGCATACAGAGAACAACACAAACAAGAACTTGAAGAGAACAAGAACAAGAAACACAAACATGAACTTTAATACTTCTGAAATACATAGAATCCATTACTATGACCAGCTACACTTAGCCTTAAACACAAACAGAAACTTAAACAAAGGAACTTAAACATAACAAGGAGACTTAAACAACTACACTTAGCCTTAAACTAATTAGATCAACAAGTCAACAGAGCTTTTTCTTGAGGGCTTCTATCTAACCATAACATCTTTCTATTAATTACTCAACTATAATCTCACACTAACTCAAAACATATATTTATTACCTAACCTACACCATTGATTTTCTAGCTAACATTGATTTCTATCTAACCAAACGAGCAACAAATACACAGCTTTTTCCAATTGAAAAGAACTAAAGTGAAAGGATTTACATGTATCTAAGAACGTACCCTTGACATTGTGTATGGAAGCATCTTTCTACGCAAGAGAGTCCTCGCTCAGAATCATCTCATCAGGCTTCTCCGTTCTTTACGCACCCAATTATCTTCCACAAAACCAACGCTTCCATGTTCAATCACGTAACAAGCCATGTAGATCTACATCCACCACGTTAAACACTTACACAATCAGGCACCCTAAAAGCTATACAAGGAATGTTAGAAAAGAGTATGCATTACAAGATGATCAAGCTCCTCTTTTGAAAGAATCTAAGACATGCAGAATTAAAAGATCAAAAAATTAAAACATATTAACAGAGCTTTACCTTCTGATTCCTCTGAGCGCAACAGTCCTCGTCTTTCTCCGTCTCATGAGAGCCGCCGATAGAAAGAGAGATCAATGTTCTCCTTGGTTGAGGAGACCCACCCCGATAGAGAGATCGGCGTTTTTCTTCGTCGCCGAGACGGCGAGATCAAGCTGAGAAAGACCTCGGCGTTTCGTGGAAGAGAGCCACCAAGACGAAAAGCTATCGCCGTTTCGCCAGAGAGAAGAGAGAAGCCGAAGAGAGAAAAAGATCGAAGAAACGAATCGGACAAAACCGACACCGCTCCTCTAGCCAATAGTAATGTTCCACGTCCTTGCTAAGAGTCGTGTCTTGCTTCTGCCTAATTAAGATACGCATCTTCGTTTAATTTCTTTTTTCATTAATTTTAATTGGCCAATTAACTAACAACTCCCTTAAGAAACGGCGATAAACATGCTCTTACTGTCTTGAGTGTTGGGTGTAAAGGTTTTAGTAAGAAAAAAGCTATAGCGTAGAGAATACACAATAATAATCGAAGCATAGAGAAGATGGTGCTAAAAAGGCATAGAGAAGATGGTTGAACTACAAAAAGTAACAGTCACATCTACAAACTCAAACTTTGACTTCTCATCGAATCTATAGTTTATAGAGTAGACTCAAAAAGAAGAAAAAGGAGGTGGGGGTTTGGTTGGTTACCTGCAACTGTCTGCGCTTTTTAATCTTGTGTCCATGGGAGCAATCAAACATTTCAGAGACATGATCAAGAACACCCATTTTTTATTCTCTTTTTAACAAACTAGACTGAGAGATATTGAAGGAGACCAGAAGAAAATAAAGAGAAAAGGAAACTGAGTTCAAATGAGTTGTACACAGTACAGTGATATGATATCAGAGGCAAAGGGAAAGTTGGAAAGTAAGTTAATGATGATAGAAATGAAAACAGGGGAGAGACTGAAATGGAATATAAAGACAAACAATTTAATTAAATATTCAATCAAAAGAAGGATGATGGGGCACCTTTCTCTACTGGTCCCTACCAGTTTTCATTAAGAGTCTCTGAACGTTATGGGATACAGAGTTATTGTTGGATTAACCGAAGTCACACCGACAACGTAACCGACCTTGACCAGTCTTTGTTTATTGGTCCCACTCGACTCTTGGGCCTCTAATGGATCCTGATGAGCCCTACGTTTTCAATCACTCTCGGCCGGTCAATGAGTACTAGTGGGTTTAGGCCTAAACATAAGAAAATTCTTTAAAGCCCAGCCCAACTGAACTCAGACGAGATTGAACTCCGCTACACGGACCGCGTCGGGATTTGATTGCTTTGTTACATAGGAGTCGGAGAAAGATGATCGTCTGCGTCGCCGTCGTCGGCCACCAGGTTTTTTCCATTTGAACTTTCAATGTTTAGCTTTGATTTGATCCAGATCCGATCCGATCCAGTCGGATCCATTCTCACTCTGCTACGTACATTTTGTTTGGATCGGAACAGAACAATCCGCTTTACATACAGAGCTTCACGGAAGCTGACGATGCGCTTAAGCTCCACCACATCGTCCACTGCTCCCTAGATGTCATCGATGAGCGAGGTTCTTCTTTCTTACTCTTTCTTCTGAAATCACTTGTTGTTGTTGTTTATTGAATTCAGAAAAAAAATATTGATTTTTCGATCAGTGAACAATCCGAGCAAGTCAGGAACGACATTGAACGAGGCTTTTCTTGGTCTGCTTTACCCAGCACTCAACTACAAAGTGTAAGCATATTCTAGTTTCCTTTCATTACTATTGTTCACTCAATTCCGATGATAGACATCTTCTCTTGACTTCCCCATTGTAGGTATGGTTACTTGACTAATACAAAAGTGAAGTTCATTATGGTCACTACTGATTTGGATGTCAGAGACACCGACGTTAGAAGTGTACGTTTTATCTCTGGCTTTGCCTTTGCCATTCTTTTTTTGTTTTCTTATTATCTTCTTCTTCTCTTGTGCAGTTCTTCAGGAAGTTCCATGCGGCATACGTCGATGCAGTCTCAAACCCTTTCCACGTTCCTGGCAAAAAGATCACTTCCAGAACCTTCTCCGAATCCGTTACCAACATTGTTAGGTCCTACTCTTTCAACTGACCCTTTTCTCGTTGTAAACCCCTTTTATGTTATGGTTCACTGAACAAATCGTCATTTCTTTTACTGTCACTTTTTTTTTGATATCGGAACTGAGAGGTTTCTTTTAAAACGTACACCAACTTGTCTCTGTCCTTGGTTTTTCTATTATTACAGAACTTTGCCTTGCGATTATTGAGAGTATTATATGAAAATGGATAAGAAAAAAATAGAACACACAGTTATCTTTACTATTGAAGCAAAGGTGAGAGACTAGTGTGCGGTTTATAGTCGATGAGAAGAAACACCAACTCTTTTATCTTTGACTAAGCTCCGGCATCCTGCTTGCTCATCGAGAATCAGAGACAAGCTTCCGCAGTCGAAATGAGACTTTTTCAGCAGCAACCGAGAAAGGAACGAGGACAAGAACTTGTCTCTTAACAGGTTCATCCACTTCCCTTTGCTCTGCTGTATGAAACCTACTGTATACGCTGTAGTTATAAGATCTATGCTTCTCCATTTCCTTTCTCCTGCATACTTCTTCAAACCTTGTTCTATCCGCTTGTACTCATCCTCTGTTTCACCTTTAGCTTTTATAGCTTCACCTAGACAACGAGCGAGGATAACTCCATCCTCCATGGCTGAGCAACCACCTTGTCCAATATCAGGAGTCATTGGGTGAAGTGCATCCCCTGCAACGCATACGTTGTCTTTTGCGATGTTTGCCCATAAGAGTTCCCATGGGGGTCGGTACTTGAGTCGAGACATCACCATGCTATCAAGATCGGTGGTCTCCACGACACTCTTGATGTTTTCAGGCAAGTCTTTGAGCTTGTTCAGTACAAACTCTTTGCGGTTTTCTGGATTTGTCTCCTCATCTAACCAAGCGCAAGGAAAATAGTCAATGACAGCAGAGGAGGATATCAGGTAAGAGTTCCGTTTTACCTAATTCAGTACAAGTGTGGGTTAGGAACCAGTAGACAGTGTTGTGGTCACAGGGGATAAAACCCGAGCGAACACCGTTGCCATTAAAACTGGAAGAACTTTTTCCCAAATCCATGGCCTTGTGGATAATGTGTGAGTCCTCGGATTGCTAACCGGGCAGTTTTAACCGGATTCTTGAAGCCTAGCCACTTACCAACCACTGATTTCACACCATCACACCCTATCAAAACCTGATTGTGGTTCAGAAACCCCGCATTTCCACAACAAAACCAGCCCACGGATTATTTAACAGAGGACAAGTAGTAGTTACTACCTTGGTTTTGAGAATAGTTCCATCAGAGAGATGAACCATCTTGTAGTATCCAGACAATTCGATATGAACCACCTTAGACGAAAACCTTATGGTCCCTTCAGGCAACTCATTCGCTAGAGCCTCCAACAACGCTTCCTCTGTACGCATCGAGACTCATATTCCCTGACAAAACAATTAAACAGGTTCTGAAAATTTTTTCGTTTTTTGTTTTTTTGTTTAGCATTCATATATTTTGTGAGAAGAAGAAGAAGAATAAACATACTCGGATTCTGGAAAGAGCATTTCTTTAGTAGGATTTCCTGCGGAGATGTGTCCCACCACCCATCTGCATGCATCAAGAAGAAGAACATGATAAAGTTCTCTCAAGTTACAGAGTTGATGTGAACAATAATAATATATTAGTGTTAGCCTGATGATACCCTTGAAGGCGATCATGGAGGTCGCGAACATGCTGAGAAACGCCAAGAGCTTCCATAGCCTTCCAAGCATTAAACCAAGTAGTAAATGCGAATCCTGTGGCTCTCAGCTTATCTGAAGATTCCAGCACCATGCTTCTAATCCCAAGCCTGTGAAACACTTTGATTAACTTTACTCTGCTTCTAACTAACTCAAAGGAAGGAAGGAAGCTAGTTTCACAAAAGACAAACCTATGGAGTCCAACGGCGGTTGAAAGGCCGGAGATTCCGGCGCCGACGATGACAATATCTAGGGTGCCTTGTTCTTTCATGGTGATGTTGATTGATGACCTTAGGAAGCTCTGCGTTTCTTCCTCTACTAATTAGTATCTAAATACAAAAGATGTGGAGGAAGATGGCAAGTCAAACAAAAGGCACCCACTTCTAGACAGGCGGCTACAGCTAATTGAAATCGAATCTTTATTCGCAGTAAAAAATAATAAATAAACATATAGTGGAAGAGGAGACAAAGCGCGAAAGAGGTAAGTCATTTACATTATTTCTCTAATCTTACAGACAAATATATACATTAACGCAGTAGAGCTAGCTGCTTATTTGAAGAAAAGAGGAAAACAATTCAGGATATCTGAAACGTGTAAGGAGGGTCTAAGTAGAAGCTGACGAGAAGCCTAGAGTTCTTGTAAGGCTTTCCGGCTCGATCATGAAGCCGGACGGCTCTAACACCGGTCTTCAGTTCAGGGAGTGGAAGACATGTCTGTCCTGCGAAATCATTCTGGGTGTCATTGTCGTAATCTTGGACTCTGAACCACACAAGTGTCAATTCTGGCACAGAGAGCTGGAACAGGAACTCTTCCCTCCATATAGGAAACCACTGATCAACCGCTGTTTCGGTTCTGTAAGAGACAGTGTCACTGGGAACTCCAGCTATTCCAACCTTGACGAAGAAATCAGGAGGAGAGTACTGATCGAAGTGTGTCTGAGGGAAAGTCCAAATCCCATCCTTCCCCAGTGAAGATCTTCACCTTAAGAGTGGTCTTGATGGGAAGCCTTTTGCATGGGTCAAAGAGTCTCTGCGTGTCTAGCAATATGCGTGGCTTCTTAACGTAGCCACATCCACCATTGCCTCTGAACATTCCTTGCATTATCCATAGTTGCTTCCCTTGCCCCTTTTCAACCCATATATTATTAAAAATCAGGTATCTGCACCATGAATATGAATGATCAATGATAAGCTACTACTTACTTGCATGTTAAAAGCAACCATTTGAGCACCGTGTGTCCATCCTACATGTGGATCGTAATTTGATGAGTCCACTCTTGTTCCCTTTGGATATATCCTCACTAGATTCCTCTGTGTAAACCTGTTTTCCTCTCTCTTTTAATTAAAAGCTACAACGGTTTTGTTCATCACATCTCTCAGTATAGACTTTTTCTTTACCTCACAACATCGGTTCCTCTGGTTCTAACCACATTCTCTAGCCACTGCTCGTTCATGCTTATCCTTCTAGGCTTCTCTGGATCCTCTCTCAAACAATCCTCCAAACCGTTTTTGCAGTTCCCAGCATGAATCGCGATCAAGTCTCTATATCCAAAAGCTTCACTCTCCTCTTCGTCGTCGTCTTCGTCTGCATCATCTTCAGGTATCTTGTTTTCTCCTCTCCATGACATTTTAGTATTGCCCTATCACAACAGAGAAACACTAAGAAATGTTTGCAAAAATCATTCAAATCTTGCTATCATATCAGTTCTTACGCTCCAGGAAGTGACTCTATCTATAGGAGTTCTTCTTGAGGAATGAATAGCTTGGCTCTCAAGATACTCCTTTGGAGGCTTTGTAGAAATAAGAATCTTCTTCTTAAGTTCTTCTGGTGATGGAAAATGCTTACAACTCTCTGAGCCAGAACGAAACAGCAGCCCTCTGAATGTTCTAGTTAACATCTACAACACATACCAAAATATATCAGTTAAAAAACTTGTAAAGCTCCTCTGTTCTGCAAACAAAAAAAAAGAAAAGAAAAAGAAGATACTCTCACCTTTGCAACTTTGCCTTGAAGATTGGGTGGCAAATGATCTTCGAGAGTGACAATGACTGGATAATCAGACACATGAAACGCATTGTCCTTTATGGCATTGAGACATTTCTGCAAATCCTCATGCGATGTAAGCGTCCTGATAAACACCAAAACATATAATATCATTTGAGATAATAGCATAATAAATAGTGTGAGGTAGTGGTAGTAACAAGTAACAACCCGCCATGACGAACTTCAGCAGCGTTACCAGAAGGGTTAGGCCATAAATCAAGCTCGATCACTTTTACACCTTTTCTCAGAGACTGCACGATCGGCTCTACGCTGCTTCTGCTGTTCACTTGGTTCCCAGTCAAGTATGAGTTGTGTCCAGTGTACACAAAGTAATGCGATAACGGTGCCTTCATATCATGATGCACCTTTATTTAAGTACCCACAGTTAATAAATATCCTTGTGAAAGAAAGAAAGAATGATGAACATGTTTCCTTTACGTACGTACCTGGCGAGACAAGGGAAGAGGAGAGTTTGAATCGCTAAAGAGGTAGCGATAGAAGGCGTTGAGATGAACAGCCCATGTAGTATGAAACACGTTGTGGTGTTTAACGCTGTTTGCAAGATATCCTGCACGTATCTCCCATCCCTGCGTGCCGTCGCCCTTGGACTTCTCTCACAAACCTTAAAAAGGTCATCGCGAAGACATCTTTTGCCGTTTCTTGAGTAAGCTTCGAAGAGTCTCTTAGATGCTGCCCTGGTGGCTGCCTTGTTTTCTCCTTGAGCTCCTGCTTCAACAGAAGCCACATTTGAAAGTCTCCGACATTTTTATTTCTATCTTCGTCTTTACTTCTTACTTGTTTCAGCAACATACACACATATATATATAATGAATAGGGCAGCTAATTTAAAAGTGATAAAAAGGATATATATGCTCCTGCCTATGCAATCTTGCCATCAAGGAACGTAATCTCCGCTATTCGCATTAATTAATTAATTAATTAATTAACTACTTCATCATATATAGCAGTAAATGTTATTCGTGTTATGAAAACCTTATTTCTAATTATGCATGAATGAACACAACAAGGGATCAATATAAGCCCTGCTTTAGATGGGCATATATTACTCCAGCCTGCTTTTTCGAGGTGCGAATAAAAGGGTGAGAGCACTACTAGGAGCATCAAATATATATATATATTATATATATAATATTCTAAAACAAATCAAAGTGTGTGTCGCTAATTAATCTGCTTGTGAATACACGATGTTTATCGCTTAATTTATCTGAGATTAACTAAAGCTTTTCCGATGCATTATTATCGTTCATTTGTCTCTCTGTAATGCCTTTTCTTTTACTATATAAGTTAACATGCAGATTTTTACCAGAAAAAGAAAGTTCACATGCAGAGAGCATCGGCCCAAGGGCAAATACACGGTACTTGCGCTCTCGCATCATTCATTGTTGGCTAAAGTAATAGCTGCTTAGATGTCAGATTTGCAATGCAGCTAGTCTATCTCCATCATGGATTTGGGGCCTCCTTTATCATCTACCTCACTTAATATAGTTCACACGATGCCATATATCGAATAAATGTCACATAATTATCATGGAATTATTCATGTAGTATTAGTAACAGAATTTTAAATTTCATTCAAATAGGTTCTGTTTGCTTTTACTTTTTCTTCTTTTTGGGTGAAGTTTTAATAGTTGGTTGTTCTACTTCTATTATTGGCGATACAAAAGTATAAATAAGTAGAAAGAGTCCATGGGGGGCAAATTTAGAGGTACAATACATTAATATAATAAAAATTAAATAAGTTAGGTAAAGTGACATATCTCACTTTATCCCAATCCCTTTCCTGTCCCAATCCATTTTCTTATATAAAAATTCAGACATTTTTCTATTTTTTTCATTCTTAAGGTCTAAACCTGTTCTCTATATTTTTCATTATCTGAGGTTCACCATATTTATGGGGCATAAAAACGTTGATACAATTTGTGGAGAAATCGTAACGCCTCGATCGCTCATGGCTAATGGACTATGAGTTCTATTTCATCTGACGGTAAATGCGTTAATTTTTTAAAAAATTCTGAAAGTATGTTTATTGATCCTATAAATAAATACGCCTAAGATAACCCCTAAAAAAGTTTTTGTCACAAAAATAACCTTCCAAGAACAAAAATGACAAATCTAGCCTTTTTTTATTTTCAAAAAATTAATTTTTTTTTCAATTTTAAACCTCACACCCAAAATCCCACCCCATAATTCTAAACCCTAAGTTAGATTAGTTAACCCAAGGGTTACAAAATGACTAATATACATTTATACCCTTTTGGTTAACTAATCTAGACTTATGATTAGAGTTATGGGGTAGGGTTAAGGGCGTTGAGATTTAAAATTAAAAAAATAATATAAAAATTAATTAGGAGAGCAGTAGTAGTAGAAATAAAGGGTCGGTGGTGGTGGAAACGAGAAGCTAACAAAAGACTGGGTGGGTTCCATATCATATACACTCCTCCTAGAGCTGTAAAAACGACGTCTCATACTCCGCGACTACAAGACGACCATATATATGTCTATAAGCCCCGCCCGATCAATATAATTCTTCTTCTTTTGATTTGATATTTTTCCATTATTTATGTTTGTGAAGAAGAGAATTGACCCAAAACTATATGAAAATGTCTAAAACTAAACTTTGAATATCAAGAGTGAGTTGAATGAATAAATAATAGTGTCTAAAGTCGTACTTGGTCTCTTTCTCTCTTACTTATGTTATGGGCTTGGCCATAGCTTCTCTCTCTCTCACTGTATGGGAATAAGGGGCAAAAGGACGAGAGAGTTGTGGAGCCCAAAAAAGGCTTTAGGGGGGTGGGGGGGGGGACCTAACATGTGTTGCTGGCTCCAACCTTGCGCTTATGGTTCGTTGGTCTTTTATGGGTCTTGTCTGCTAGAGATTACCAGAGAAGATAAACTAAATACTTTACCGTTGTTGCTAAATAGAAAGAGGAGAGAAACGTCTCGTTCGGCGACTTAGACCCAAATCTATCCCATCTTATCTCCTTCCTCGCTCTCTGTTTTTTTTATACATTACAAAGTTCTCAACTTTGCCAACCATAAAGACCTCTCTCTATTTTTTTTCTTGTTAATACATTAAGATTAGTCTTCTTCCTCATCGATTATTTTGCTTTATTATTATTAAAATAAAAAAAGGGTATTATTATTATTAGTGTGGATGATCCGCAGATCTGCTCAACTGAGAGAAGTTCCACATCTTCCTCGACTAGATTCCAATCTAACCAGAGGTAAAGTTTCCATTTTTGAATGAAAAACAGCTCCTTTGTACTGTTTCTAGATTGGCTTTGACTTGGGATCTTTGCCATTAGCCAGCTCCCAGCTGTGTGTGGTGTTGAGTGTTGAACTTGGGGTTATGTTATAGTGATGAGATGAGGGATGCTCTCTGCCTTGATGAACTTTCTCAATGCCTGTCTCTGGCCTCACCACCACCACCACGGTGCTTCTTCCTCTGATTCTCTCCGCCGTCAAGATGGTCTCTTGTGGTACCAGTGACTCCCGGTCACCACGTCTTTGGTGACTTCTCCATGTCCCGTCGTTCAAGCCAACTCCTTGCTCGAGACCAGAGCCAGCTCGAGTCTGGCTCTCTTACCACCCCCACTCTGCTCTTACGGCACCTTTGTTGGCGTCTACGATGGTCACGGCGGCCCTGAGACCTTCCCGCTTCATCAACGATCATCTCTTCCACCATCTCAAGAGTGAGTTTACCATCTTCTTTCCTTTTTTTTTGGATGTTAGTTAGGTCAAATATACAACTACTTAGTTGTGTTTAGAAAGGAACTATAAGCACTTGGATCTCATTATTGTTAATGTCCCAGGATTTGCTGGGGAGCAACAGTGTATGTCGGCTGAAGTGATAAAGAAAGCCTTCCAAGCGACTGAAGAAGGCTTCATATCCTTAGTTACCAGTCAATTCCAAACCAGGCCTCAAATTGCCTCCGTTGGCTCATGCTGCCTTGTTTGCGTCATCTGCGATGGGACTCTCTACGTTGCCAATGCTGGTGACTCACGTGCCGTCCTCGGACAAGTCATCAAGTCATCTGCTGGGGATGTTCACGCCACTCAGCTCTCCCAAGAGCACAATGCCTCTATAGAGTCTGTGCGACAGGAACTACAGGGCCTGCATCCCGACCATCCAGATATTGTGGTTCTCAAACATAACGTTTGGAGAGTTTAAAGGAATCATTCAGGTAATGAATGATAATCTGCTTTTTGTAATGTATTATTTTTACTTGTCTGAGATGAGATATTGAGATGGTGTTTATAGGTTTCAAGATCCATTGGGGATGTTGTATCTGAAACGGTCGGAGTTCAACAGGGAACCATTGTATGCCAAATTCAGACTGAGGGCACCCTTCAGCAGGCCGTTACTGAGTGCAGAGCCGTCTATCACAGTGCATACACTGCAGCCGCATGACCAGTTTATAATATGTGCCTCTGATGGTCTATGGGAACATATGAGCAACCAAGAAGCTGTTGAGATAGTCCACAGTAATCCGCGTAACGTGAGAGATTATTAATATAATATACAAGTTTGTTGTAAGGTAGTAACACAGTTGTTGGGTTTGGGTGGTTGCGCAGGGGGATAGCAAAGAGGCTGGTGAAAGTTGCGCTTAAAGAAGCAGCAAAGAAGAGAGAGATGAGGTACTCTGACCTGAAAAAGATTGACAGAGGGGTACGAAGGCATTTCCACGATGACATTACGGTGATTGTTGTCTTCTTCGACACAAGCCTTGTTGTGAGCAGAGCGAGAGGACCAGCAGTGTCAGTTAGAGGCGCTGGAGTGAACCTTCCTCACAACAGCTTGGCGCCTGGCGCCTCCTGACCCTCAATTATTTCCAAACAAGATGTGCTGTGTAACTATAACTATATATATTTAATTATTATTGTTGATTTGGGAAGGGATCAAGTAGTAGTTCTTTTACTCAAAAAAAAAATCACAATTATTTTCAAATATTTTGTTGTTCTGTACAAAAGAAAAAAAGGCAAAACAAATAGTATGCCATGAAAGCAGTGGTGGAGAAGAAGCTCTGTCTCTCTCCCCTTTTACTTTTTACGTTGGTGTTACTTAGCATTTTGTACCACCAAATTACATTTGTGCAACAATATATACATTAGTTTTTTTTGGCATTTAATGTATTAAACCCCTTGAGCTATGCTTGATCATGTTTTCTTCCTTTAACACTTTTGAATCTTCAATCTCTACAAAATGTTTTACAAAAAGAAATGCATGTCTAACAAGGTTATAAAACTTGGAACTTAACCCCATCCATCCATCCATCCCCACCAGATAAACACGCTCAAACTAAAAGAGCACAACAGTTTCTTGCCTCAACCAGCTTTAGAAGTTTTTACTACCTTTGGCAGCTCAACGGAATCCAGATCCCCAGGGTATGGAGTCCATAGCCCAAACCCTCCTCGGCTCTCCTTCAAATTCTCTCCTTTCCCTTTGAGTTCCTTAAGACTCTTGACCCCACTCTATCTTTGAGGAATGTTCTCTTATGTGAGGGTGCAGTTCAAATAGAGAGTTGTACTCACAGTTCTGAAACATGAACACCTTGAACGCTCCTTTTAGTTTGTCCACTACGTACCCAAAGCTTAGCTGGTCCCTCGGTGTTAACAGGTGTACCTCGTTGAACCACAGGCAGCTGAACAGATTGTTCATTGCTGTGTGTTCTCTAATTATCACTGCTCCCTCTGGAACATCTGTGACAAGAATAGGTTTATTAACAAGGAGCATGATATGACATTAATTGATGTGTTTTGTTTATCTTCTTTACCACTAACAGTGCTCTTCTTAATGCTCCATGGTTCTAAGCCCTCGTACCGATATATTTTCATCTGAAGATCAACCAAAGGTCGGGCATATCGCTTTCTCCTCTTGCACGCATCAGCTTCCTCATATATGTTTCGGTGATGTTTGTGTTGAGCAATGGCAAAGGTATGCTTCCCACGCCACAAATACCTGAAACACATATACGCATTTTCTTGTAAACGCAGAGACTGATGATAGTGGGTATTAACCCATCCTGCGTTAATAAAGAAGTAACCAATCTGGATATAGTCTTCTATCCTTTGCTACTATTTTCTTTGATGAAACCAATGTAGTGATTAATACCTTTCTAAAATAAGCAAGGGATCAACGATAAGCTCCATCTTGCCATCAATCCAAATGCTGTACCGAGCTTGAGGGAATAACCTGTGAGTTAAGATTTTGGGGACTTTACCGTTCCGCCTAGGTTCATCATAAGGAGGAGTTTTCAGGAGAATGAGACGCCAAATGCCAACCCATTCACTTCCTTGGACATCTTTGGTGACAGTGGTGTTTGATCTTAAGAAATCGAGAGAGACCTCGTCAACCACCATAAGGAAACAGAAGAGGTTCTTGGAACGGTCACTAATGTTAGAAGGCTGGTGGGGTTGATCATATGCATCGAAGATCCCAGTGGCAACCACAAATTTACATTTCTTAACGTATTCTTTATCCAGAGACGACATTTCAGCCCCACCACCTGGCATGAACCCGCAATGGACCTTCATATCGGGTTTGAGATGAAAGCTTTCTTGGCGTTGAGACCAGGTAATGTTGCCGCCAAAGAGAGGAAACTGAGAGGAAGAGGAAGGATCCTCGGTAATGTAGGTAAGATTGGTGACAATAGAATCAGGGGTTATTGCAGTGGGAAGGAGCACCTTATCAGGGTCATAGGCTACAGGAATGGGGCATCCTAAGAAGAAAAAGAAGAGAGTGTGTTACAGTCTAGAGTTTAAAAAGCAGTAAAAAAGAGACATACGGTGCTGTGGTTTAGGAACAAAGCCAATGGTGTCTAGAACGACATAGAGTCGGCCTTCTTTGTTGCAAATGGCAGAGAAGAAGGAGAGGGAAGATTGACAAGACCAAACATGGAAGAGGAGGGCAAGAAGGATGAGAAGCATCCACAGAATGCCTCCCACTAGAATCAGACGAACGAATCCTGCCTTCCATATTGTTTTTATTCCGTAATCACAATGCACTCTATTACTATTATTGCCTGACAACAACCCATCAGCCTCCTCATCTGTTACACAAAGCAGCAGTTCATTAGCTTCCTCTTCGAATATATATATATATATGCACAAGAACAAAAAAGAAGTATGCAAACCTTTATTATTAGATTGATTGCTCCTTTCTCCCCGGCGGCTCACCCGCACAGAAAGTGATCGCTGAAAATCACTCATTAACCCCCCCAGATCTCACTCTCTTCTACTTGGAAGAGCTCGCTTGCTCCTAATCGAATCGATGATTCATTCACGCTTCGCGGATCTGGGAATCTTTTTATTGCCGATTTTTAGCTTTTGGTTTCCTAATTTCTTTTTTTCGTTCACGATTCCGAACCGGGCCGGTTATTATCAATCGCTTTAATAAACGACAGAGTATTAAGTCCCCAAAGGAAGGCGTACCATTTACTTGTCTCTCATCATGCATTAAAAACTTTCAACCAAAGATGGAACAAACCAATTCAATCAAACCATCCAGAATATGCAAGGGCGGCACAAATGCCAATTCATACATACTGACTATATTGTGTTTAGTGTTTCCAAACACAAAAAAAAATGATATGTTTAGTGTTTCCAAACACAAAAAAAAAAAGTACCTGTCAGATTCAAAATTACTTGCTCCAGCCATATGTTTTTTGTCATCAGGATCATATCACATAGAGATTCTATAAATAAAAGACGCAGACAGAATCTAACAACAACTTTACTATTCGATTATAGCCAACCTCTTTCCTCTCTTGTCAAAATAAGTAAACACACTTCCTTTCCTCTGGAATATCATACACTCCCTTTCACCGTCTTTAATTACACACAATGCACGGCGGATTTGAGCTTTTCAAGTTCCGAGAGGAGTGAGGAGTTCCCTTCACAGGCCTCCTTCAACGCCTCCATTCTTCTCTCTCTCTCACTCCTCTTCTGCGTTGCTGATTCTTCTTCCATCGCATTTTCACACCCTCTACTATACCGCAAAAGATCCACCATCATCCCCTGAAACCCATTTTGCACACGTGTTCACCTATCATTCCCTTTCACTCCACGTTAATATAAACCGGAAAGAGTAGACGTATTTCAAGTTACCTTGCGATGCTGCTTTCTTGATAAGTCCCTCACAAGAGTCTTAACAATCTTATTACGCAGAGATACTTCTTCTTTATCCTTCGCTCCATTGCTGAACAATAAAGATGAAAAGTGATGTAGGACAAGTGTATAGGCTACTGATCCTCGCGTCGCAGCTCTGTCCAGAGCTCCACAAGTCCATGACTTCAGGTAGGCCTCAAGGACTCCCACGTTTCCCTGTCAATCAATTAATAAACCAATTAATCCCAAGATGCCACACTATTTACTCGTGGTCTTTTTTTTTGTTTGTTTTCGTACAATTACCTCAGCTGGTTCGAGGTAACCTTCTGCTTCTCCCACGCATTTATCTAAACTCGGCAGTAGCTCAAGAACACGTGTGTTGGAGAGCGCAGTCCATGCCGAAAGCCGAACAGATGGTTCCACACATTGATGCAAGTAAATCGACATCTGTCGGCCATACAACACGTCCCCATACGATACTCCAGCATATTGCTCCACCAGCATCTCCAGAAATGTAGAGTAACTCTCGAAAATTTCAGACTTGAACCTCAAGAGCTCACTTCTACCGCGACTTTGTCTCGTTTCATAAAGAACCTGTCCATAGTGCTCCTGGAGAAAACTGTACAAGTTCCTAGTGTTCTTGTCTTCGATGATCTCCATTCCAACAAGCAACACGGTGGACAAAGCGTGGAACTTCCAAACCAACGGCACACTCGAAATAGGAGATGGAGGCGATCCCAACCCAGACAATGACTCAAGTCCTGCAAGAAAGAAAACTCCGGCTTTTGCGATTTCAAGCAACTCTGTGGATTCTGGTATCCCTGTTGAGGTTTTACCACTGTGGACTGCTGATATGGAGCTGAGGAACCAGTGTGAAGGCAGGGGCAATTTCTGATGAGCCCACTCTCTGATCAGGGAACCTAATATTTGGTCCTCAGTTGAACAGTTAGGAATTTCACCGTCTTCATGAATAGTCTCCAGACCACCTGCGCCTTTCCTTATTCCACTGGCGCCATTCTCGGATTTAGATTTTCTCTTTGGGTGTAACCATCTAGACTTGAAGTGAGAAGTGAGCACATTACTCATCCGATCATAATCTCCTTCACTACATCTCCAGTCATACGTTATGGTTCTCTTGTTTGAATTGATACTGAAGGCCATGTGTTTTAAAGCATGCGGTCCAAGGACATAGTCGAAGGCTTTTTCCACTAGAAAGTGATCCCTTGGACCCGCAATCAAGCACACAGCTAAAGCGGTGTTCATTTTCTCCATCAAGGAAACCGATCCCTGATCATTCTGCGAGTCTATTTGAGATATGTTAAGAAAGAGACTCACAAGACCGGCATCAGCTTGTGCCAACATAATTTTGGTTGACCAAAATCCACCACCGCTAGCTCCCCAGCCAAGTCCCACCCCAGGAGCTAGTCCACCTCGTTTATGTAGCTCTATGGATTGCATGATGGGCCATGCTGATACAACGGAATCTCTAAAAGAACTCCACACAGATGTTAGGTCACCGAGAGACTCTGTCAGTATTCCTTTTGCAAGTACCGAATCATCTCTAATGGACACGTTTCCCTGAGGAGGAGTTTTCATCTGAGATCTAGCAGATTCTATCAGGGTTTGGATGGACACGATGGTCCGTGTCAACCCATTAAGGCAACTCACAGAACTTAACGCTAGTTCTTCGTCTTGAGAATGTTTTCGTAGAAAACACAAATATTCCATAAAAGAGGAACACCTTGAAGGGTCGTTTCCAAACTTACTTACGTCTGCAACAGAAAAACTAAGAAGTTTGTGCTTGATGATAGTGAGGCCAATCTTTGGAACAAACTCCGGCAGCCATGGCAGAGGTTCTTCCTCCCCGTGGGAAGATATTTTCTCAAGAACTTTGGAAATCGCACGAATGACACCCGAATACAACCATAACAGAGAAGTAGTTGACACAGAGACACTTTCAATTCCCATCTCCCACACGAGTAATTCGGGGGCCATCATTATCCAGCTCAGTGCTGTATCAACCATAGGGCTAATAAATCTCCAGTCCCAACCCCCAGATTCATTCCGTGGAATATTTTGTGAGTACATGCTAGGAAGTGTTCCGGCAAAAGCCTCAAGGACCAGGTAAGCCTCCTTTGACACAGCAGTAAACTCGCAGACGAGATTTTTCTCCTTGAGCTTTTCAAATGATGGGCAGCTCAACCACAGGCACAGAGCTGGGAATAGATTTGGGTATTGAGATATGCAACAGCCACTTTGAATACAGACCTTCCAAAACCGGAGTTGTTCAACCATCAAATCGGATGTAAGCTTGCAGTTCTGCTTCCCTAACTTCACCCATGAATCAAGAGAGGAGGTGAACTGAAACAAATGCCAAGTGACCGCATTGAATGTCCCATTCTTCACAAACTCCATGCATGTACTTTTGTCATAACGGGCCAACACCTTAGTGAAATTACAAAAATAAAGAGAAAAGAAAACAAAGGTTATAAGGATTAGTAGCTTAACAAACTTGTATCATTAGTCTTTTTTTGTGAAAAAAAAAGCATTGCGGGCAATTGAACATAACAACCCCAACATAAATTTGTAGCGGCCGGTATTACCTTTAAGAGGCGAACAGAATTGATCTGAGAAGGAAGAATGTCCATTGTTTTCTTTAACTTGAATCTCTTCACAATTGTTTGCACAAATTTCGGATACTTCAAGATTGCCGTTGTGCATTTTGGAGAATGTCTTGCAATGGCAATAGTAACAGAAATTAAGCTGTCTTCGAGCGCTGCTGTTGGTTCTGTCTGAAATCATGAAAATAAGAAAATACATCAGAAACCTAAGCCACCGGTTAGCAGCACAACGAGCATGATTTTCCTTGCTGAGTTACACACAGGTACAAATATATAGAAACTGATCTCACCTCCAGAAGGTGATAAATTCTTGGAAGGATATCCATTCTGACAAGACCAGCAGCAACATCTTGTCCGGCTACAAAAACATCTTTCTGGATAGTTTCCGTATCTTCTTCCCCTTCATCCACGGTTTCTTCACGGAAAGGAACAATATTGGAAGGCTTAGCGCTGTACTTCCAGTAGCAGCCACGGAGGAAGCCAAGATCAATCTGCGGCTTACTCCGGAACACAGAGGCCGTGAAAATGTCCTTTCCGTGTGGTCCCATGTTCTGGAAACAGAAATTGATTTTAACATATAGTTTAGTAGGACTATAACTTATTTGGAATGAAGAAAATTAACCATACCTCTAAAATATCGAAGAAGTTCTCATTAAGAGAACAGCTCAGAAGAGACTGAATCACTTTTACACATGCTAGAACAACAGAAGCATGGTTGTCATCAAGAGCCATCCTTAAGAGGAAAAAGGAAAAAAAATGTATAAGAACGAACGGTATTTTATATATGACTCTCAGCCTCCCTGGGACTATGAGAGTTTAACTTCACAAATAAGTATGACAGGACAACCATCGAGATATTACCTCAATGCTAACACAAGGTCAGGTTCCGGCCCAAGGGCATAAGCCCAGATGGCTTCCCAATCAGTGGATTTATCTTTTTGTTCCCTTGTGTAGCCGATACTCCTCTGACAAATTTTGTACAAAGCTTTGTCGAGTACAGATGCAAGCAGATGTAAAGCAAGGCTTCTTTGCCCCGGAATCTGACATATCAATCAATACAAGAACAGTGAGCGATGATAAGAGGAAAAACGGAGTCTCAGTTTTAAGATTTTCTACAGCTTAAGCCAAAACTGAAGTAAACAAAAACAAAAATTAACCATTTTTATCATGAGAAAAGTAAAGATGCAGCAACCATACCACACTTCGTGTGAGTGCAATAGCTTCTTTGATGGTGTATCCTGCTGCTCCAGGGTCCCCCTCAGTTCTCAAGAAGTCACGTTCAACGGTAAATCCAACGCCAGAGCAGGTTGCGTCTGTAAATTCAAATATGTAAGAAGAAGATTAAGATTTTGTCATCAGCTTCAGTTGATTTGTTCTACTCACCAGTTCCAGCAGTTGGGACAACATCATCTACAATGACATTCCCGTCAAAAGAAAATCTCAACTCCCTAACTGCCTCAACCCTCTCTGTCCATGTATCCCACACGAAGTTTTGAACTGAATTTTGCACCACACATGTTTCTTTTGAAATTGCTGTCACTTGAGAGGCAGATGAAGCATCAGCATGTCCTTGTCGTGAATGAATATCAGGCTTGACAAAATGACCCTCTGTACTTAAGTTCTTAGTTTCAACGTTGGCACTGGAAACCCCCGGCACAGAATGGTTTCGCTTCTTCAGTTTGTCCTGGCCTCGTTTCTTCAAAATGGTTAGTAATGAAGGATCCATCTTCTCCAATAGTTCGGCCTGAGCCTCTGCAATCTCTTCATGTGACATTGTCTGCAAGCGAGCACGGTTCTCCACATCAATATCGCTCTCAAGAGCCTGTCTAGTTTCGAGTCCATTGGATCCGAAGGAAGCAAGAGCAAAGGAAGTTGCTTTCGCAGAAACAACCTCTCTCTGGTTTGATGCCATGATGTCAAACGGTGTTGTAGAAAAATCTTGGGTTTGACCAGGCAGTAGAGTGCTGCGGTTATCCACGTCCATGGGAGTAGCGGTCGCAGCATCAGGTGGAGGAAAAGACAAGGCCCTCGTGTTAGGTTTCCGAGTGGAAGTGGGATGATGATCCTCAGCGAGCATATCTTTCCACCTACTGAGCTCCATGTATTTTTTCTCCTTTCTTTGAAGCGGTTTAGCAAAAACAGCAATGGAGTCTGCATTCATGAAACCTTCCTCTTCTTCCTGCTCACTGTCATCATCCTCCTCCACAATAGAAACATTAGGTTGAGCTCTGCTCCCCACAGGCTACATAATCAAACATGATAAAATTCAATTAATCGAAAACACTCTACACCAACAGAAGAAGCCTTGCTTAAACCATCAATCTAAGAAGAGCCAACCCAAACAAGATGAAACCTAAGAGCCCTAGTGGGATTGGCTTACGGGTCCGTGAGAACGATGACGAGCCACCGGGAAGGGAAGAAGGGAGGGTCTGGGCGGCGGTGGCGGCTTGTTCTCAGATATACCTTTCTCGACGATGCTTCCGACAAGGCTCGAAGGCGTCGCCATGACCTTGGGATTGACTCTCCCGCTACTTTGCTCCATCTCTAAAGTCTAAACACTCTCCTCTCCTCTTTCTTTTCACTTTATGAATTGCTATCAAGGAACCAAGATATTGAATATTGCAAGCAACCCCCTATATAACTTTCTTTTTCTTCTACACTATAAATTAGTATCAGGGAACCCAAGATACTAGACCACCCCCATTCGGGGTTCGTATTGAGGGGTTTTTTTTAACCAAAGGATTCACCATTTTTTGTAAAAAATCGATTTTAAATTTTTCAAATTAAAAATTGGGTTTTGCACTGTTTCATAGGTTCCACTGACACGTGGTAATCCATGATTGGTTCGTTTATAATTTTAATTTTTTTAATCAAAAAAATAAATAAATAAATCAATCATGGACTGCTACGTGTCAGAGATCCCAATAAAAGACCTAATATTTGTGGATCCCACTCCCTTAAAAGCCCCTCTGAAAAATCCAATTAAAAGTGCTTACAACTTTCGAACTTCAACTTTTAATTTATTTAGAGATTTTTTTTCTGATCAACCTAAGAGCATCATTAACCCACATACCCATTTGGGTATCTTAACTTTTTTCTTTTTCTTTTTTTTATTTGTTTTTTAAAGAAAAAAAAGTAAACCAGTTAGAGGTCGCCACGTATTAACGGGGTCCGTGAAATAGTGTAAGATACGTATCTTAATTAGGAGATTTTAGAAACGTTTCTTAGCTAAAGTGGTGGGATCCGCCACTATTTTTTGCTAAGATATCCTCCTAAGAACCCTGGTTAATCATGCTCTAATGTCTCTATTGTCGAGGAGGAGGATGTGTAACATTGGTCACAAACTTGTATAACACAACCCCAATTTATAAATAGTAAACCTTAAACAATACTCATTAAACTCTAAACTCAAAAGCTTAATATTTTTGATTGGGTGTATTTTGAAAAGTGATATCCAAGCTATGATTCCAATAATTTCTCTTAATCTTTTAACATGTCTTGCATTAGTCAAAATTTATTTGAATTAAATTTTTAAAGACATATAAATAAGAATAGAGTATATTGATATTTGATACAGTATTTTATTTATTTTTCATAATAAACTTTAAAATGATTTAAAACTTATAAACACACATGTAAATGTTTATATCAGTGCATGAGAACATAATGATACTTGGTATACTTTTATTTGCTAGACATAAATATAAATTATAACATTAAAACCAACAAAAACAAATATTTAATAATTATTATGAACTGGCTATTTTGTACAGAAGAATCACCTGGTATTTAAGTAATACAAAGAATAGAGTTATTTGGTGAAGAATAATGCATAACTTGTCATTTATTTCCAAACAGAATATATATCTAAATGATAATGGTTAATCAAATATATCATAGATTGGTATGGATAAAGTAATGTAAAGGTGATCTATGGAGTGATGATGGGTCTCTTCATGTTGGAGGCTCGACCACACAATAAAGCATACTTGGGCAAAAGATATTCATCTCTGAGAGAGTGAACGGGAGAGTGAACTCGTAGGTAAAATTGTTGACCTAAGTATTGCCTCGCCCAGAACTCGCTCCTTAGATTCCACATCCCCACATTGTCCAATGCCACATATACGGCTGTCCATGATTCTGGATACACCTACAAGAAATTAGAAAAATTAAACACATACACACACATTTCAACTTGATTTGAGGTTCAAATGTATATATATATATATACAAAATGTTTAGGTACCTGAGTAGTTGAGCGAGAAACAGCATCCATGAGGTTATACTCTCGTCTGCTGGCATGTGACCATGTTCCTCTATCCATTCTGTGGACAACTCACATTGGTTATATTCGACAAAGTATAATTAGATATGTATATGATTAATTTCCTAAACATATAGTATGATATCATTTAGCTATAGTTCTCACCCAACAACCCAGAAGCTGTATCCATCAAGGTGGTAACTCTGGACGATCTTCTCGCGGTTTTGAAAGACAATCTCAATAAAATCCCTGTGGTTTGCTCCCATCACTGCCGTATCCAGCCTTATCCCTCCTCCTCCTCCTCTTCTTCTCGGCTGGTCAGGGATGCTTCCCACTTTGAAAACACCTCTGATGTTAAAATAATCCGCCAGCTTCAGTGGAGTGTCTGAATGCACAAACGACACGCCGTTTATGGCATAGCGTTGCTTCCTCTTCACGAGGGCCGCTGAGCTTTCTAGTACTAAAGTCCTAGAGATATTGATTTGGCCATAATGGTACGAGCCCTGAGGGTTGGGCCTTGGCCCGGACGCCGTAAGGTTGGTCCTAATGGACCGAGCTTGTTTGATAGACCAGTCTAGTTCATCGGCAGGCCCTCTAGCAGAGAGAGAAGCAGAAGAGAGGCTTTGTCTGGAGTTGGAATAGTGGAGAGTGGATCCGACCACGAGCTTCTTGGCGGCAAATCTAGTGGCAACGACGATGGAATAGTCTTTCTCAGGCTGGTCCATAGTGACTAGGACAGAGTAAGACTGACCAACGTGAATGTCGAGTGAGGAAAACATGGACTGGATCGTGTGGGTTCCTTCAACCTCAACGAGCTTCATCTGATGGTCTACTATTTTGAAGTTCAACGAGTGTTGAAGCCCGACATTCGATATTCTGAATCTGTACGTTTTACCTGATCCACAAAAAAAAAGTGATGAGATGGAGAATGATCATTGATTATTAATTCTTCATATATATATATAAAGTTGTATTTTATTAAGATGAACCTTTGTGAACGGTGAGAGAAGAAGAAAAGCTGAGACCATGGCCATTGATCAAAACCTTATCAGGCAAGGGTAGTCTGTGACCTCTATCCAAAAGTGCCTTCAAATTCTGAATTGTGTGCACTTGATATTATTAATTTATGGGCATCATTTCATCATGTGACTAGTAGTACAATAGCGAGATAATTAAAATGTACCTTGTGGTCATGGTGAGAGTACCAATCGCCGATGAGGAAGGTGAAGTCTCCGGCGGGTTCAGGGAAAGGGACGGGGATGCGAGGGCGGCTGAGGATACGGAGGCCACCAAAGCCACCGGCGGATTTGTGAAAGGCGAGGGAAGGGAAGTAGAAGAAACTACCGATCTGGTCTTTGACTTGGATGGCATAAGTATAGTTCTTGCCCGGTGGGATAGGACAAGTAGTCCCATACACTCCATCTTGATATGAGTTCTTCCTCAGCTGTACTCCGTTCCTTCATTTTTGTTAAAAAATGTATTCGTTGTATTTATTATTAACGTGGATGAAAACTTGACGTGGTCATCAATCACATCAGTAATATATAACTATTCTCTAACGGCAGATGTGCATGCAAAATTACCAAGACAAGAGAAAGGGCTCGTCGAGATCGTTGTGAACATTGATGATCAAATTGTCATTGGTGACAGAGTAAATCTCCGGTCCAGGAAATTGTCCATTTATAAGAATTCCCTGCATGCGTTATGTAAGTGTACATATTAAACATGATCAAACCAGAAGAAGCCACATTTGATATTAATTGTGGATCTTAGAAGAAAAATGTACCCTTTGAGGAATGCCAAGTGGATAAATGTTGCCGTAAGTGACCCTCCAGTCGAAAAAACGGTAGGGATCTTCAGCCTGAACTAACGAAATGATGGTCATCATCATCATTGTCCAAAGGCCGCACTTCTTTAGCAACGACCCCATATATACTCTCGCCTACCTAGAGATAGATCTTTGATGATTAAGATGAAGAGAAAGGTTGAAGGTGTGAGTTTTGGAGTTCAATGACTCGGGGACTTATTTAAAGTCCAACGGGTGGGAGGATGCTTTCCAATTATAAGCTAATTCCGTGTTTTGATTTTTTTTTTGGTTTGTCAATTGGTAATACAAGGGCCCCACATATTAATCAATTAATATATACTACTATATAGTTTTGGGAGGTGATTATTTAATGAATGAAACCGTCCATGCTTGCTGTATATTTATCTTCAGGCTTTGTTTCGTCTTCATTGTGTGGTATTTTTAAGTTGCTTCGATTTGAATCTCCAGTAAGATTCTTTTTTATTTCACTGACACAAATTTTGCATTTTGTAAATCTTTTTATCGTGTAGTTTGTAAACATTACATATTAAGTTTTTTTTTTTCGTTGCCATTCGAGAAATAATGTGCTTAATTAGTAATGGGGGAATAGTCCACCATGCAGATAATAATAAACTAGTAGTAATAAGAAAATAGGAAGAAGAGCTCATGCTAAAACAAAAGATTGCAGAAAGAGACAAAATGAAACTGCGAGAGGTGGGTGAGTTAAGCGCGTAAATGTTGATACTGAGTTGGATTTGGCTTGGCGGCGCAGGAAATTTCGGAAGTTGGATTTATACGAGTTTGTATTATTTAACGTGTTTAAAACAATTCAACGTCAACATTCGTAAACTGTCCGGTGCCAAATATGAACGAGACTGTGATTGGTGGCCAGCTCATTGTCTCCTGGTTTACTTAAGCTGGTTTTGATCTTCTTCTTTTTATTTATTGTTGGATTGGGTAACTCAGTCAAGTTCCTCTCGTCCCTTTCACTTTCAACTATTTAAACTTCATATTTTAGTTTCACATTATATATATACACTAGGTAGTGACCCGCGCCTTGCGCGGGATGAGATAATTATAAAATGCTTAAAATATAAAATTTTGATTATGTATATTATAATTTAAGTTAACATAATGTTTAGTATAATTTAGCTATAAAAATGTTTAAATTACATACATCTGATTATGTTATTATAACATTATATTATATTTTACAGGTTGGAAACCTTTAATATTTTGACAATTTGAATTTCAAACATATTATTCTAACTTATGAAGTAGCAAGATGACTGATTTAGACCAATATCAAATGATTGAGAGCTTATAACATTTTTTTTGTTATGGCCACTAACAAAAGTTTAAAAACAAACAAATCTCATTTGTTTTAACTAAAAAAGTAGATAAACAAATAAGTGAAAGGGGATTAAGTTTTGGAAGTAAAAGTTGAATTATATCAGATGAATTCTTTTATTAATAATATTAAAATGTTTTTTTTAATTTGTAAACTTTTATCTATTTAACTATTTTGCACTTAAAATCTTGGTTATTTTAAAAATTTGAATGGTAATTAATTTTGAACTTATTGTCTTTTTAAAAATTTAAAGTTAATTTCATTGTTTGCATTGGATATATAAACACTAATTAATTTTTATTTTATTGAATTTTTATTATATGTTGTAATAATCGTTGGATATATGTATGATAATATTAAAATCATATATGAATGTTTAGATTATATATGTAAATGTTTTTTATTATAGATAGAAATATAAATATTGAAATTATATATGTATGATAATATATAGTATATGATTGGTACAAAATATTTGATAAAAAAATAATTGATGTGATTAAAAGTATTACTTAGTTTACAACTTCATATAAAGTAGTACAATGTATATTAAATTTTCCTGGGCCAATTTTTGTGGGCCTGTCCATCAAGAGTGATATATTTTGTAAACATTATATTTATTTGATATAGTCCAATGGATTGATTAGAAAGACTTAAAACATAACTAATTTTGACAAAAAAAGAAAAAAAGAGAAAAACAAATTACAAAAACAAAAAAAAATTTATAACGTGAATCAAAAGACACGCGTCTTTTTCTTGGGATTTTGTGTTATCTTTTTTTTTAAACTTTACTTGGTTTTGTCGGCAAAAGCAATATACTTTACCGAGCAAAGAAAAGAGGAATTAGGTTAGACGATTAAACAAAATAGATCGACGATTCCTAAAAGCTAAAATTTTGATTCATATTCTCAACAAATAGAAATCAGATCCACTCATCTTTCCTTTATCTCAACTCCTCCTTTTCTCTAATTTCTCTCCACGGAACTTCGATATTATCGAAGTTCGAAGACAGAGAGCAAACGAACTAATCTTCTGAATCTTTCTATTGTTCGAAGACAGAGAGCAGACATGGCGATTCATCAAAAAACATGTAAGACAGTAAATCAATCTGATTTATTTAAGCTTCTTTCGCCATTTAATAAATCTGACTTTCTGTGTAATTTTTTTTAGATCCAATGTTATCGTCAAGTGCATGTTCAGGCTTCGCTTCAAAAGGGTCTTCGATATTATCTAAGTTCCACCGACAGACTTCCACATGCGAACTAATCTTCGGGATCGTTCCACTGTTCGAAGGTAGACATGGCGATTCATCAAAAAACATGTAAGAAAATAAATCCATCTGATTTATTTAAGTTTCTTTCGCCATTCATCTAACTCTGACTTACTGTGTAAAAATTTTTTTGATCAAACTAACTCGTCAAGTGCATGTTCAGGTTTCGCTTCAAACAGATCTTGGATTATATCAAGGTTCGAAACAGACATGGAGCATGAACTCATCTTCGTCATCTTTCCACTGTGTTAAAGGCAGACATGGCGATTTATCAAAGAACATGTAAGACAACACAAAATCAGACAGATTTAGTTGTGCTTATTTTCATTTGATTGTTCTGATTTAATTAATTTTTGTGATTTTAGATTCAACAGTCCTGTCCAGCGAACTCGTCAAGTGAATGTTCGTGCTTAGCTACAATATCAACCTCTTATTTTAATCAAAGGTAAGACAATATAAAAAGTTGTAAAGATACTCACTTAGAATAATACGAATGATTCATTTGATTATGATGTCAAAGATAATCAGAGATTTTATTTCATGAATCAATAATAATCATATATTTCTGTGTTCTTTTGTATGTTTCTCATCAAACATGTTGGAGTGCGAAATCCCAAGTCTGAAAATTATTGCAAGGAAACATCAGGAAGAACTAACCATCCAAAAGATAGGTTAGAATCATATCTCCCAAGTTTAAATGTATATTTATATTTTCTTTCTACGGGATCAATAATACCTGATAACCAAAACCATAACTTAAGCACACATAAATATAATATAGCTCTCGAATTTCTTAAAACATTGTTGCAGCATAACACCAATTGAAGGTTATGAAACCTTCTATAACAAAAAAAATCCATTCATAATCTAAAAAAAAAAGATATTGTAAAATAGAACTTTCATAAGATAGTAGTTGGCTTTGCGTTCCACCCTTTTGCTGTAGAATCAAAGAGCAGTGAATGGAATCCTGAAAGCAAAATTTTTTTTATCTTATCAATTTAAATATATATATATATATATATATATAAAAAATCTTCTATTACTATTCATATTATGTTAAAAACAACCCTAGGTGGATAATAAACTTACTATAAACTTACTATAAACTTACATTGCTTTGTAGTCCTTAATTAGAGGTATTTCAGGATCAAATAAAATGTCTGAACAGCCTTCAACAGTTGTAAGATGTCTGAATCGACCTATAACACACAACAATTCTGTTATGCTAAGAAATGATTGTTTTTTTTGTTTCACAAAAAAAACTTACCATTACCCCACTCAATTCGCCATAACTTCAGGACACAAATAAAAACATTTGCACTTGATGCACACTTGTGTTGATATAACTTCTCAGCTATAGATCCATAAGCAACACATTTAACTTGAGTAAAGCTGCAACAAATTTCACGTGTTATGTGAGCTCATTATGAAGTATTGTATACAAACATTAAAATATATAGCACACACTCTTTATCTATCATGGAGAACCGAATTCGGATCTGATTTCTAACATAAATCTGGTTTGCTCTCATTTTTTGTATATCTTCGATATCACCTACTTCAACCATAGCTCCACATAGGTCTGTCACATATGAAACAATAGTTAAATATGACATGTACGTATAATATGGATGCTATTACGAAACATAAAAGAACTCAATCAGACTCACTAAAAAAACTTTGTAGAAAATATATTTACATACCAAGACAGAACTTGGGATGACATAGACCACGAAGAATCCTTTTGTAACTCGCACAACAAAGAAAGTCATAGTCTATGATAGGGTGAATCCTTGAGTAAACTGAGTATTGAGTGAGTTTGATATGATATTTGTTTGTTGTTGTGCGTATCAGACCAGAAGCATGAATTAGTTCAAAATCATGGATCTCAAACCAATCACCTTCGTTTAGAGTAAATCCAAACGGCAAATTGACATGCCAAGCCAAACTTGCTTCAATCTTTTTACCCTATTTTAAGTTAAACAATATATCAGAACACTAAATGAGTAAGTAATATATGTTATTATAAAATAGACTACTCACATGTTCATCTCCCATAACCATAAATGTAGTGGGTCGAATAGAACCAATGGGTGCCTTCCATGTTCTGACAATCCTCACACGAATTGCAGGCTGCTTTTTACTTGCAACCAAGGCAGCCAAAGTTGTGTAGGTCGACATCACAAAGCAAAGGTAATATTTTTAGTTCTTTGTTATCGTAGTAGTTGTAGATTTAGTTTAGAAGACCTAATATACACTCGGACCTACCATATATTGATATAGTTTACTTGGTATGCAAATTTGTGAATATTGTATGTTCATTGAGAATATACAAACACAATATATTATACCTTTTGTTAGTCATAAAATATTTTGTCTTCCTATATATGTTTCCAGAAAGTATATCTCCTATGACAATTGGCATAATCTTTTATTTTCCGGCCCTTTAACAATAAATATTTGTAAAATTAATGAGTTTTAGTTAAACTTGCAGGATATACCAATAATTAGTATCCGAAAACATAAAATATTCTTATGAGAATTAATAAGAATGAAAAAGTGAGAATAAGGAAACCTCTACTTTATCCGACAGATTAATACTCAAGACAATACATTTTAATTTATAATAATTTTTCGTTTTATATAGAGGATTTGCATTGATTTTCAGGTTATTCACTTTTCCAGGGATAGCCATCAAAAAATGAAGTAGGTGACAAAAGGAAATGGAAGTGAGTACCAGTGTTGCAACACTACGAATCCATGCTCTCTCTCTCTATTCCGACGTAAGGTTAGTAACAAACGACAATTTTTATCTAAATAATGCAATAGATAGGCTGAAGAATTTAGGTCCTGGATTATAATGAAGCAATTGCTGAGTAGATAAAATAGATAGTTAAACAACTTAACAGCCATAGTTTGAACTGAATAAGAAAAAACTGTCATGTTTTTGTAGACTAAGTAGATTTAGTTGGTCTTCAGCTTCAACTCTATTGAGTTTGCTTGGAAACAATATGTTTTAAAATGTTCTCTGATGTCCTGCAGAGGATTTAATAAGATTGTTAAAGTAGACACTTTTTAAAATATACGGGTTCACATTAGTTGTTTAAAGTTATATAACCGTTTGATATTTACTACAGAAAAAAATATCTTTATACACTTACAGTTATGAGATGATCATAGCTTCATTTTGACAACTTCTTCTGAAACACCCACTCTTAAGTCCTCTGTAAAAAATATATCAAATAGGTTGTACAAATTAAATGAAAAAAGTGGTAAACTAACAATTGTAAATAGTCGCCATATGAATTCAGAAAACATGAAAATGATCAAATTCATACTTATCATTGCTTGTCTTCAAATAGATTCTGGAAAATTTCCTTGTAAACAACATTCATAGTTGAACTCTGTGGTTTTCCTTCCTTGTCAGTAATTAGGATTTTTAATCCCTTCCTTGATTTCACTCGAGACACAGCCACGTATAATTGTCCATGAGAAAAAACAGGTCTAGGTAGATACAAACCCACTTTCGCAAGTGTTTGACCTTGACTTTTATTTATCGTCATTGCAAATGCAACTTTCAATGGAAACTGTCTACGCCTCATCTTGAAAGGAATCTTAGAATCTGTTGGTGTAATTAGCATACGATGTAAGAATACCCGGTCACCAACTTTAGTTCCTGTGATAAGCTTAGCTTCAATAATATGATCAGCCAGTTGAACTATCTGTAACCTAGTCCCGTTGCACAAACCTTCAGTAGGATCAAGATTTCTGATTAACATCACAGGTGTTCCAATCCTCAACCGTAAACAATGATTAGGTAACCCAGATAATTTGATACTATTGAGCAATTCAGGCGTGAAAACGGAGTCATCTTTTGAGTTTGAATCAGATGGATCAACACTATCAGAGCTTAAAAAACTCCTTTCGTGACCTACATAAAAAACATAAGCGATGACATAAGGTAGTAGTATAATAGATTTACATAATAAGACAGTAAAACTCGTGAACAAAATACTTGGGACAAATACACACAATTTGAATACCTGTCGAGTGATCTAACATATAGTTGTTAATTATTTCAACGTCTTCATTGGTTGGACACAATATAGCTCTTTCTTGAAAGAAAATAGGGTCGTTTGAATCTTGGAATGAGTTCCCATAAACTTCTGAAACAATAGACTGAATAGGATCATTGGACTTAGTAACCAGAAGATCTTTAGGTATGTCAATCATAACTTCTCCATCATTTGGCTCATTAATTTTTCCATCTCCTACATCCAATATCCATTTAGAGAACTCTCTAATCTCCTCAACTTCAGGACTATCTGGTTTTGAAAAAAGCCTCATATTTTTCGTTAGTTCTAGTACCTTGCAAAACTTCCACAAGTAAGAAGAGTTAAGGGAAGCCATCACTATCTCTGCTCGGTTTCCTTTTGGAATTACAGGGAGTATTTGTCTGAAATCACCACCAAAAACAACAACTTTTCCACCAAATGGTCTTTCATCTGTAGTCTTCATAATGTCACTTAGACTACGATCTAGGGCTTCAAAGCAATGTTTGCTCATCATCGGTGCTTCGTCCCAAATAATAAGAGAAGCTTTAGATATTAATTCAGCCTCATCACTCCCCGGTTGTATCTTGCAAGTAGAGAATTCATCAGGATTTATGGGGATGCTGAACCTAGAATGAGCAGTCCTTCCACCAGGAAGCAATAAAGCGGCAATGCCGCTAGATGCAACATTAAGAACCACTTCACCTCTAGAACGAATTGCAGCAGATAAAATATTCCACAAAAATGTTTTTCCAGTCCCACCAAATCCATACACAAAAAAAACTCCACCTAGTGAACTATCGACACAGCCTATAATCTGATCATACACAGCCCGCTGCTCCTCTGTCAATTGGCCAAACCATTCTTGGTGTCTTTCCCGCAATTCTTCCCGAGGATAGCTCATCTCATCATGTAGGAGCTGATTATCTGAGATGGATTGATCATTATCAATAGGTTGTGGCATTGATTTCCATTTACCCAAACTACTGTTTTTACTGCGCAAGATCTTGTCAATCATCAACAAAGTACGATTCAGAATTTGTTCTTCACTTAAAATCAAGCCTACACAATTGTATTAAACTTTGTAAATAATCTAAAGATATCAAAATCGTTAAGTCATAAAATTGTATACTCACTTGGATTTCTGCGCCTTCGACGTTCGATGAACAAAATATCTTCCGATAATATGTCTTTCGTTGCTTCCCAAACCAATTTCGGTGATGACAAACTTTCAGATAATAACATTTGTGCAAAAAAGTTGCGTACATACGGTCCTGATGACCAAAAGCTACACTCTTTCAGTCCTTCAATATATTCTTTGTCATCATCTAACAAACCAAGAGCATAACATGCTTCCTCATAACTCGGTTTAAGAATTCCATCAACAGTTTTGAAATCATTATAAGACCGTGCACCCTTAATCTTATTAATAAGAACTCTCAAATAATAACGTTCTCCAGAACTTGGAGAAACATGTTGTAACCTCCCAATTGCAAAGCCTTTTTTTCGTTTCTGCCAAACATGTTGTTTGCCATCATAGATGAATCTTGTTGGCATTTCTGCATAGTACAATAGCCTGGCTTCTGGGTATTTTTCACAACAATCAAACCAGGCTAAGAACATAGTTTTTGACACACTCATGCGAGCCATAACAGTTTCCACTGTATCACCTTCTTGATAAATTACAGGTTGCTCTCCTTCTAGATGAAAAGTTAGCTTCTCAACTGGTGTAGATCGAAAATGAGTAGGAAATGCTAAAATCCTCCATGTTGATTCGCAAGCAGATATATATCTATAAGGGCAATAAACGAAAAAAATCCATTATATTAATAGTTGATATAAACTAAAAAGCAAAATTGTACGTTAAACTGATATTATTGGCAAAAAATTACTCTAAGTACTCTAAGCTATATCATATTACTTGATATGAACAGCAAACGAAACCTGTAGCAGAATCCAATAAAAACAGTTCAAGGAATACCTTGCATCAAAGTAATTTTTAATTTCGTCTACGGCTGGTTCCAATCCTTCTCCAGCGGTGGTTGCACCAACTGTTTCTCTGTCAGTGTTAACACCAACACCTTCTCCACTTAGGCCTACCCGCTGTCCTGAATTCCCACTATTCTCGTTTGCTTCTGAACCACCTGAGACCTTATTTATTCGCTGTGTCACTGTCGCTGTGATACAATCTGAACCTTTGTTGATATACTTAAATAAGTATTTAATAGATCGAGATTGATTGCACCACTCAACGTTTATATGGGCATTGTAAGAAAGAAGTAGGTTCTTGTTATAAGGAACAACGAACCTATTATCCAACTGAATACCTTTTTTCTCAACAAAACAACCACTTTCTCTTCTCCGGTAAATAGGATACCCTTGCGAGTCTACTGTAGTTTTATCTACTAATTTTCTAGGAAAGAATTTGGTACACCGGCCGTCATTCATACATGGTGAATCCTTGTTAACAACACCACATGGACCGTGAATCATTGTGTCTCTCACAACCGCATACAATTTAGGTTCTTCTTTTATATCAGGAATTTCAGCTGAAATTATGCGGTCAATATCATCAGAACTTGGAAATTTAGCTGTTTTGTCCATGAAAAGCAAAATATGCGCATGTGGAAGCCCTCTCTTTTGAAATTCAATAGTATAAACAGCTGCAAAAAATAAGAGAGGTTACAGATTTCACAAATTGGACTGCAAACAGTTCGAACAGATATAAAATATAATTAAAAATGCATACCTGAAACCGTCTTTCCGAGCAAATGTTTCTTCGTCAGATCATTCATCAAACTATCAAGCTTTACTTTGAATAACCTACAACACAAATCTGGTCTGTCTTCAGATCGCAGATTGTATTTCTCAAAATATCTTGTTAATTCTGGCCACTTAGGATTACATGTAAATGTAATAAACAGATCTGGAAATCCATAATATTTGCAAATAGACATACAATCTAAATACATTTCATGCATGTATCTTGGACCACCTGTGAATGATGACGGTATGATAATACGATTTCCTTCGATAGGTAGAGAAGAATGTCCCTCGTTTGCAGCAGCTACAAACTTACTATAATTTAGAGACCTTAAATTTGACTGATTCTTCCTTATATACCGTAGACGTTGAGTTTCTATCATTGTATAAGCATCCACCAAAAACTGCTGGAGCAAACGCCTTGAAAACAAAAGTACTTGAGATCCAACCTGGCGAACTTGTATCCGATAAGCAAAAAATTCTCTCATGCTAATATTAGGCTTTTTTTTCCTGTTAAGCCCTGTATAACCATTCTTGATACCCAACCGGAAACCATCCTCTCCATATGGAAAAATCAGTGGATATTGAAGAGGTAGATAGCAAGGATGCAACTCATTGATCCTTTTCAGCTTTCCATTATTTTTTTCCAAAATAATGTCCCTTTTATCCATATTTAACTGAAAATCACCAACAACCAAAGCAGCCACTTCAGATGAAGTAGGCAGGTTGTATACTCTTCCATCCTTTTGACGATTATGGATCAAAACCAATGAAACATCCTGACATTCAGATTCATTGTTAAACCTATCCATTGCATTACGGAAAGTCTTCACATGAACATTACACTCGCGTAACATATTCATAATAGACTCAACCAAGTCTGTTCTGATTTTACTTTTTTCAGCATTCCCACTGTTAAGATAATCAAAACAATATACGTTAGTCTTTAAGAAAATTGGTAGAAAATATATCAGTTGATTAAAAAACATAAGGTACGCCTAATGGCCCTATTGTAACAGATTAATCCATACCTTAATGCTGACAGCCTATTTTGTACTTCGTTTTCAGTATCATGTATATATAACTGAGAAAACTTTGCAGATTCTCCGGGCTTTGGTTTAACACTGCCTATCAAATGATAATTTTCACCATGTAATTTAAATATCTTCGGCCCTTGTCCTTTATTGATTGAATTATCAATCTTTCCACCAAGTGATGTAAAAGAAAACATCATATTCAGTGGTCTAATATTATCCCGAAAATGCTTGCTTAGAACATCATCGCTGGTTAGGAGTCGAAGTAGATATTCAGGTGGTTCCTTAAGAACTGGAAGCTTGATTTTACCTTGTAGACAACACATTGTAAATATGGGTCTTCTTGTTTTCTTGTTCTTACCAATTCGTTCGTTAAACCAAAATAGTGCTCCACATTTAGGACACTTATTTTCAAGGTCTCCATCGTCTTTGTACTCTGATGCAAAATATTTAAAGTCAAACATTAGTGAACAAAATGGAATTATATGAACTTTAAGAAACAATTAGGGCTGCCCTTGTGTACTAATACCTTCTTCCTTTTTAGCCACGACATTTGCAGAATCAATAACTGGTCTAATGTTTGTCTGTGGTCTAACTTTGATATGTGCATTACCAAATGCCCGAGCAAATGCCAATGCTACATGATTGGTCAATGCTTGGCGCTGTACAATATCGATTTGTTCGTCATCACTTTCTGTGTCTGTATGAAGCTCAGAATTGTTATCTTCATCAGTGGTATTATCCCAGAAATCTTCTGAGCAATCTGAAGAAAAAATTACGTATTGAGTAAATATTATTCAGAAATAAAGACTCTAAATTAGTTTAAAAAAAAAGTGTACAACACATTTAATAATTCACACATTATAACATCACAATTACCAGATGAATCGGACTCCACGTTTAAGACAATTGATTTCGCTGAACTGTGGTTTTGACTGGTAGACAAAGCTGGTGTCATTGGACTCTTCCCAATTTTGGTGGTAAAGTTTCTAAGAGATCCACTCACAGTAGGTAGGTTTTTAGATTGTTGAAATGTGAACTGGGAAGAGTTAACAGAAGGGATAGATAGTTGAAATGCCCTTTGATTGAAGCACTTAGATGCTGGTTGAGTTCTTCGATTTGAAGTAACACACGAAACGTCAGTTCTGCTTGCTAGATGAAGATCAGGTCTCTTTTCATTTGGAAGACCAGTAGGTTGAGCAGGAACTGTAAGATCATGAAATATAAACAAACAAAATTGGTAAAATAGCTGAATCAAGTAGCCTTTCATCATTTTTTTAAATGTTACACACTCACTTTGACATTCAATGGTAGAGTTACACACAGAGTTTTGTGACAATGCCGCGGGTCGAGCAGAAGATTGTATAGTCATTTCTGTAGGTTGTTCATGAGTAGGGGTTGTTTTACCAAACTTCCTCTTCTGCCGCAGAATGTTAACCCTTTTTCTTCTTGCATCTTTTTCTTCATTGTATGGCTTATTGGTGATGTCACACAACGAACCTCCGTTTTGGTCCTTCTGATTTATCTCCAATGGTTTAACTGAAGAGGTAATGTCTGCAGATTAACAGCAAAAAGTAGTCAAATGTAAAAAACTGACAAATAGTTTGTCAAAATCATTCATATATCATTGATCAAATTACATAACCTAGTTTCATTCTTTTAGGATTTCGAAGATCTGAAACATTTTCTTTTCCAGCTTTTTGTTTTTTCCGAATCATGATAGAAGAACTCAATGGATGTTTAGTAAACAAACAATGGAGCTTAGTTTAACAATGTTTCATTACAATTGCTTGATTGTAACGATAGAATTGAACAATATATTTACTTTACTAAACTGCTTCATCAAATATTATTACTCAGGATTTTTTATGGAAAATTAAAAACTGCAAAAAGTAACCATTACACGATGACATGTAAAAATATATTAGCGTGATATACACTTGTTTACTTAAGTTACAAAATGTATCCGTTATGATATTGACATATTTTTGTTTACTTATTGCAGTTTTTAAAGGCAAGAAGTCAGCATTTCCTACATTACTTATCCCCAATACCCGACGCTCAAAGTCAACAGGTTAGTAAATTCCTTAAGTCGAGTATGTAGGTTTTATATAGTGTAGGGAATTTAGGGTAAAATAAATGAATGAATAACTTCTTTAAGTCGAGCATGTAGGTTGTATATAGTGTAGGGAAGTTAGGGTAAAATAAATGAATGAATAAATTCCTTAAGTCGAGCATGTAGGCTGTATATAGTATAGGGAACTTAGGGTAAAATAAATATACAATGATAATAGGACACAACAATATTCGTTTTGAACGGGGAATTTAGAACAATCCAATGGTGATAGATGAAATACGTATAACAGAAAAACAAACTACAAATTAAAAAATGAGGCCTTCAATTAATAATAATGATAGAAAATTCTCTTAAACAACACTCGAAATTTAAAAAAAAAAGCCGAAGGAATAAAAAACTGAAAGAACTAAAAGGAGAGACAACAAAATAAGGAAAAAACTTTAACAATGAAGGCCTCTAAAACATGTCCATGATAAGACATCCTAGCCACTTTTCTCATTCTTTTCCTTTTTCACTCGAACAGTACATGCTGTCTTTGTAACAGAACTCCGATCAAACTCATCCTCCAAGTTAACAACCCCAGACACTCTTCTTTTTGCTGGAGTCAGTTCAGATGGATAACAGTCTTCTGTTGATCCACCAGATAGCATAAGAGATCCCTGAAATAAGTAAAAACATATTGAAATCTCTTTTTTATTAAGACAATGATAATCCACAAGAACAGTAAATAAAATAATTCTTTACCTCAGGCGCTTCTGAAAGAAGCGAGCTTGATGGACCTAGCTGTAGAGGTGGTACCTAAATTTCAAAAATCTGTTAAGTATAGGAATATACATTGATGAGATAAAATATTCAGCATCCATAATAGGCAAGGCACAGCAAATACATTAGGGGACACGGGAATGTCAAATTCAGAAATCATCTCAAGGTTGGTGACAATCTTCAAGACTTTGAAGGTGTCATATTTGTAGACAAAATTCTCTCTTTCGATCTGAATTTTGAATAGGTATGTCTTGCCCACTAATTGTTGGAGTGCGAGAGGAATAACATCCGGGCCACAAATCTACAAACAGGCGTCCTCAAAGATTATCAATGATAAAATTAGCTACTAACTAACAAAATTCACAAACTATTTACCTCATCACTAATAGGTCCAGTAAGTTCAATACACGGTTGATGCAGTAACTGAAGAGCAAGGTTGTCGAATAACAAAAATTTGGTATTCCCAGTACTATCAAGACACACCAAATGCAACTTGTATCTACATATAAGAATACAAAAGTAAGAGAAAAAGTATAATAAATTTAGGTTGTTAATATCAAAGTTATTCACCTTGGCAGAAGCTTAGGATTGTAACATTTGCACTTCGAACAATAGTAAGTGAACATTAAATCTGTTTCATCGTCTCCATCGTCAACAGTGTCGTTAGGCACTTGTATGACCTTTTTTGAACACACTTTGCAACTCAAATAGTACCAACCCATATCAGAATCAATAGCTGCAATTGTGCACAATACAATACACTTCTCCACCTAAAATTCAATATTATAAATATCAAATTAAAATTATATATTTAAAGACTCGGACATTGATAAACACATATCAAAATGCTTGTACTATTACCTGTCTTGATTCAGAAAGCTCAGCAATGGTCTTCCTAGGGGTATGAACAAAAAAATCATCTTTTTCAGATACACTTGAGACCTGTCCGACCGCCTTTGGCTCGACAATAGCCAAACAAAGTTCATCATTTGGTAACCTATTAAAAAAAAGCACGGGAATAAGAAATCTCGTTCGTCAGTGAATGGGTAAAAATTAAACTAAAGTATAAGCAAAGCACTTTTTAACACATTCCCTCCCTAAAACACATGCCAGTAAAAAATGCAAACTTACAGAGACTTAAACTCTTCAACCTCAGCCATTGGAGGATTCAATGTAACATCTGATACATTATAAGCATTTGAAATGCTTCGATCATCTGCACAAAGATTAAGTACACTAAGTCCAAATTATAAACAATATACTTTTTCTATTACATAAATAATCATATAAGTTACCTTTCCAAACTTTGATCTTGGCAAACCTCAAGACACAAATCAAAGCTTGCTCGCCACCAATCTGTATAGCATTACTCACATCCGAAGCAAAGTTTCCCCACAACACAAGTGGAAGACGAACATCCCTAGCAAATATATTTCGTCAAAATATGGTTAGAATTAGTTTCATACTGTATAAAGATCAAACAACCATATAATCTTGATGACCATACTACAACTAAAATTAAAAGTTTTAGAATGTCATAGTCTTACTCATGATTACGTAATTCCAAAGTTATCTTCTGTGTGTCTTTCCCATTCACTGAAACGACATCAACATGGCTGACTTCCACAACCTGACCTATGACATCTGTAACAAACAAAATACACATCAAAATCTTTAATAAAAAACAATACCAAAAATCTTACAATTGTAACTTACCAACCAAAAAGTCCGAGTTCAGTGTACCATCAAGAATCTCTCGGTAATTCACAGGTCGAAATCCATTAATAGCTTTCGGTAATTCCTCACAGAATCTGACACGGGTTGTGTCGAGGAATCCAATCTTGTAAAGATGGTTCGTCGTTCTGTATGAACCACATGAGTGATTCACTGAGAAGTTGATGAACATCTTTGTCACACCTTCAGAAAGGAATGTATCGAACTTGTTAACCAACTCCTTCTTGACACTTGCATGAATCTTATCACCCTGTAGTTATACAAATCAAATAAGGATTTGTCATAAATTACAATAGACAACGGTCTTAATCAATTGAAAAAGTCATAAATAAGAGAACTCACATTAGAATCGATAAGAACCATCTCTATGGTTAGACCAGAAGCAGCAGAATATTGTTTCCAAAGTCGGATGATCTTAACCTTGATCTTCCACATTGTTTTGAATGGTTTCAAATCGGCCACTGGGTTTAAACCGGCCATTAGTAAAGTAAAGAATCGTAAGTATTACTTAGGTAATGTTAAAGAGATGGAAATGCAAGATGAGTGTAAAGATGAAGGCTCGTCATCTCTTTTATAATGCCTTAATGTCTTGTTATTAAAGAAACGCTCGATATGATATCTCAAACTTGCCATATTACAACAACTCCTACCACTTACGAATATTGCACACATATCGTAATATAGAAAATAAATATTTAAACTTAGACAATACTCCAAGTAAATTAAATGTGACATCATCGGGTAGTTATTTTATATTTTTAAAGAATTGAATTAGGATATTAACATATGAAAGAAATAACACATGGCCAATAGAATCACACAAATAAGGGAATATTAATTTATGATGTCGATTGCAGTATAATGTAAACATTTATTGTAAACTTTAAAGAGAATCTTATTAATATTTAAACTTGGACAGTACTCCAAGTAAATTAAATGTTTACCCATTGGTTAGTTATTTCCATTTTTACAAAATTCGTGCGACACATTCCCTCCCTAAAACACATGCCAGTAAAAGCCCACAAAAGATACAGGTTTATATGCATAATATTGAAGCCCAAATATTATATCATCTTATTTCTTATGTAACAAATTAAGAAATCCCCTTATTATACCGAATTATAAAATTATTAGTAAAGTGTAACAATATAAGAAATACTAACGATACCAAATGCACAAATCGTACATGTTGTTAACGTAACCTAATAATATAATCTTACTTATAAACTTTGTTTTGAAAATGTAAATAGGTGTGCAATTGATGAATGTTAACCAAATTAACTATATTTTGTATTCATTGAAAGCTCGATTATGTCACAGGTTAGGTAACACTTAGTTTAAAGTTCTAGGTTTGTAATTAAGTTTGTTAGGTTACATGTTATCATATAAAAATCGTTATATATGGTTTGTAATAAAGTTTGTAATTGTAATATTTGTTTGTAATAAGGTTTGTAAATAACTTAGTTAGGTTATACGTTAAGGTTTGTAAGGTATTTGATTTTTTTGTCAAATACGTTAGTTAGGTTAGACGTTAAGGTTTGTAAGGTTAGGTATAAGGTTTATAAGGTTTGTACCAACAGTATGTTGTAATGTTGTAAACTTATTAAATTATAAGTTTTGTAAGGTTACGTGCACAGAATATATGAAACTTATTTGTTTACAAAACTTATAAACACGAATCTTGTTATAAGTTTTATAATAAAAATATATGTTACACCGTATATATAAAGTTTGTATTAAAAATGTGTTTGTTAATATATAAGGTCCAATGGCATAAAAATGTAAATACTCTAGTAAAAAAAGGCTTGTTTAAAAGAAGGTTGTGAGAAGCCCTCTTGTGTTGACACATCAGCATAATGGCATTCTTGTTAATAACTTACACTTTAAAGGTTATTTTTTAAAAGTGCTCCTCTTTTAATATATAGGGGATAACCTAAATGAAACGAGCTATCGGATGCCAACTACATAAACGCGTGAGGGAGTAAACAGAACCCACCAGAAGAAGAAGAATAAGAATAAGAAGCTATGGCAGCTGGAAAAACACACAAAAGCCACAGTCTGTCTTCTTCCCCGTGACCTTCTGATAAATTAAAACCCTCTCTCTCATTTCCCCTGCACATACTCTCCGTGTATGCATGCCTTTTTTACTTTTCTCGCTTTACGTGATATTAGACGGGCCTTTCTTGGGCCCTTTTTTACCCATCCTAAACTTATAACTGAGGGCCGAACTAGGCGATGGGCTTATATAAAAACCAAGAGTATAAAGAAGACTATTTGGGTAATGCTCACCTGACTCGACTCCTAAGCTTATATGCTGTGTATGACACCGACAATTAACACACAGAAGAAGATAGGGAGGGAAGAGTGAAGATATCTTCACATGTCGTAATCAATGCCGTTGCTGTGACAGAGTTGTTATCACATGGATGTTTTTTGATTACCAATCTACTGAATACCAAAGGTTTATTGCTTTTCTTTGTCAACATTTTAACAAGGGAACTTATTAACGAATAACAAGAACGGCACTAACGATTAGTAATAATACCTATGCTCTACCACTAATTATTACGTGTTCTAGACTTCTTAATTTGTTAGTGGAAATTAATGAGTTGTCATATGTAAATGCAATCTTTTTCTTTTAGTTCTTGTACCGACCTCTCGTTTGCTTATGATCTTCAGCCACAACAAAAAGAACAGATTAAGCAAAAAAGAAGGATTTAAATTCACTGAAGAAATAAAATATAGAACAATCAAAGCCAACTAATGAATAAGGAACAAAATTATATCATCATATAATATATTTTCTATTATATTACTATTTGTAACGTACGTACAGATCGGTTTTAGAATTTTGGGTAATACGAAAAATTGTGAAAATACCATTTTCTTTGTACTATTTTTCAATTTTATTTTTATTTTTGGGGAATTTTTAAATATATTATTTTTTTTGTAACACTTTTCACTTTTATCTTCATTAAAAAGACATTTTTATAAATATCACTTTTTTAAGAGGTAAATTTTTTTAAAATTAATTAAAACTCTAAATTTTACATTTCTAAACTCTACTCCACCCTACCCCCACCCTACCCCCACCTCTTAACTCTAAATTATAAGTTTTAGATTAATTAACTCAAGGGTTATAAGTGTGTTTTTCTCTATTAAAAATAAGGGTAAAAGTGATTAATGTAAAAATGAAAAGTGGTATAAGGAAATTGATATTTTTGACAGGTTCTCTTTATTTTTGAAGAAAAAAAACACACTTATAAACTTTGAGTTAATTAATCTAAAACTTAGAGTTAGAGTTGAGGGGTGGGGGTATGGTGGGGTATGATTTAGAAATATAAAATTTAGGATTCTAACTATTTTTTTAAAAAATTACCTCTTAAAAGAATAATATTTATAAAAATGTCTCTTTAATAAATGTAAAATTGAAAAGTGGTATCGATAATGCGGTAAAGTTGAAAATTTTCCTTTATTTATTACTCGATATTCATTTCAAATTAGAGTAAAATTTAAATAAACTTAAACTTGTGGAGTTAATCTTGGTAGAAAATGTTGAGAAAAAAAAATCTTCGTAGAAAACAATGGAGTTTTATATTGAAGATGTTATTAGTGTTTTGTGGTAATTAACTACAAAATTTTAATATGCATGTATTGGTCTTATAAAACAAAATATATACAGGTCTGATTACGCTGAAGATAAGTAAATCTAAAATAGTTAATTGAAAATCACGAATCTGAGGAGTTTACCGAATGGTATACTCCCTCCGTTCCCGAAAGTAAGATTTTGTGGGAGTTTTTTTTGTTCCACAAAATAAGATTTTCTAGAATTTTAAGGTACTTTTATTAATTAGTGTTAATGAATTGTATACTTTCAAGAAACATTAATTAAAAATACTTAAACTGTTTAAATCTTATTGGTCAAAAATCATTGGAAACTGCATAATAGAAAGTAATAATATAGTAAAAAATAAACATTAATTATGTTCTTAATAAACGTGCAAATTCAAGAAAATCCTACTTTCAGGAACGGAGGGAGTAGCGTTTTGTAAGAAATTTGATTTGTTATTAATACCATCATTAAAGAAGCTTAGAAATTTGACAAAAAGAAAAGAAAAAGAAGCTTAAGGGCATGTTTATTGCAGGGTTCTTAGGTGGATTTTTTTAACTTTTGTTAAGAGCTGGTTCTTAGTTTTTAATTAAGAAAAACTAAGAACCGGTTCTTAAATAAGAGTTTTAAGAGCCGGTTCTTAGCCGTAAAGTAAAAAAAAAAAAACGAAAAAATGAAAAATCAAAAGTTAAGAATCCCATCTAAGAACCCCGCATTGAACATAGCCTAAATAGAGTGACTTGATTGGCTTTAACAAAAATAAATAAATAACAGAGAGCCGACATGTACAAGGCCCGAGGAAGAGAAGGGAGACACAGCTGTGGTGCAAAGAGTCGGTGCAACACCACGTCATATACCCATATTGACATTTAGTGTTCACAATGGTAATCGCGGTTTTATAATATAAGTAGTGCAAAATTAAAGTACAACACGATCTAATTGCAGTTCATGAGATTTTAGAACAAGTATAGATTTGGTTGAAAAAATAATACAATTTTGAGATAAAAAATAGTATAAGATAATATAAAATATTTTAAAATATTTTTTATATAATTTATAAAAAAAGTAATTTTTAATTCAAAATTGAAGTTTAATTTGATATTGAAGTGGATCATTTGTTTTAATCAGTTTTTAATTGAATTTTTTTAGTTTAACTCAAATACGATTTTTAATCCAATATATACAGATAGAAAAATAATTAACGGTTCGTCCGGTTTAACCAACTGATCGGATCTAATTTTTTAAAATAATAAATATATATAATTTTAATTAATTAGTATTTAAACTAAATGATAATAACTAAAATACCAAAATTTAGTATTTTACTGAAGTTGGTTTTGGATTACAAAATATTATTATAGTGACATAATTTACCAAAGAACTATATATATATATATATATATATATATATATATATATATATATAGGGTTTTTTTAGTAAAACCTATTGAATGTATATACAAATTTTACTATTTAAAAATATTTATCGTGTATGACAGTGCGGTTTTCACATGAACCTCTGCTTTTGATGTAGTTATGATTACAAAGTGCGTTATTTATGTGTTTGCATGTATTAAAAAAATTGTGTGTTTTTATTTTTTTTTGTTTTGTTTTGTTTTTGAAGTACGCTTTTAATACAACTGATGAATGGTGAATAACTTACGGTTTTCAAAAATAACTTACACAAGTTATCATTCACTACCTAAATCCTTACATTTGAGAGGTCACAGACGTGGAAGATTACTTTTTATTAGTGAGGTCTGTTTTTTTTGTTACACTAAATTCGATTAAAAAAATATATATCAACACGATAACAATAGATTTAGGTTTTAAATGGTAGCCAATGAATAAAGAGGAACATTGAATCCCTTTCCATTTCAAAAAAAATATATCATTTACAAGACATTTTCCCATTTTTATTCCTTCTCATTCTTTTTTTTTATAAGAAAATATAGAACAAAATTATTCTTTGCTAAATATGATTAGGAACCATTATTCTTTCTCACTCCTACTATTTTATTTATATCTATTATTTTTTTGTTTATTCCTATTGTTCCTATAGTGGTTACCAGTTAGACCCTTAGTTGCGATGATTTTGGACTATCTGACTAACTCACAGAGTAGAAGTAATATATTTATTTCAAAATAAGGTTTCATTCAGAGTGAAATGATTTATCAGATAAGGTTTGACGCCTTCTTTATCTCTGTCTCTAGAGAATAGAGATTTCATAGTGGATAGTCCATTGATTTAGGCAGTATATGAAATTTTACTAAATTAATTGTTAAAATTTTAAAAACGATTTCCACGTACGATGGATAGAAGTTTTGCATACATTAAAATAAACGTAGAATGTGGTTATAAATTTTAAACAACACTAAAGAGGATAAACTTTAGTATATAGAGCATTTACCGAAAAACTCAATATTTTCGTAGGGTAGAATATTATTAGAAAAATTAAGCAACACTAAAGAAGATAAAATTCAGTATATTGAGAATTTATCGAAAAACTCAATATTATTCATAGGGGTTAACCTACAAATTTTGAAATTTCAAAAAATATGACAATATATTTTTAATGCATAGTTGCATCGTCAACTGACATAAGATGATGGTCAAAGAGGTTTGAGATCTTTGTTGTCTCTGTTTCTCTAGAAAATAGAGATTTCATTGTGGTTAGTGTGCTAGTTTAGATAGTATATGAATTTTTATTTAATTTAATTGTTAAAACATTAGAGACAATGTCCATGTACCAGGAAAAAAGTCTTGCTTACATTAATATACAAATAAAAAGTAGTTGGAAATTTTAAACAATTATAAAGAGAATAAAATTAGTGTATAAAACATTTACATAAAAATTCAATATTTTCGTAGGGGTTTACCCACAGTTTTTTGAAAAATATGATACTCTTGTTTTAATGCATAATTGCATCATGTATTGATATAATATGATGGTCAAAGAGGTTTGGTACCTTTTTTGTCTCCGGTTCTCTAGATAATGTATATTTCATAGTGGTTATTCCATTTATTTAGGCTGTATATGAAGTTTTATTAAATTAAATGTTAAAAAATAGAAACGATGTCTATGTAGGATGAATAAAAGGTTTTCATAGATTAATATAAATTTAGAATGTGGTTAGAAAAATTTAAACAAAACTAAAGAGGATAAAATTCAGTATATGGAGAAATTACCGAAAAGCTCAATATTTTCGTAGGGGGTTAACCTACAAATTTTGAGAAAATTTCAAAAAATATGAAAATATAGTTTTAATGTATAGTTGCATTGTCAACTGACATAGGATGATGACCAAAGAGGTTTGAAATCTTTGATGTTTCTGTTTCTTTAGAAAATAGAGATTTTATAGTGGTTAGTCTACTAATTTAGATACTATATGAATTTTTATTTAATTTAATTGTTAAAACATTAGAGACGATGTCCATGTACCATGAAAAAAGTCTTGCATACATAAATATAAAATAGAAAGTATTTGGAAATTTTAAACAATTATAAAGAGAATAAACTTTAGTGTATAGAACATTTACAGAAAACTCAATATTTTAGTAGGAGTTAAGTCCACATTGTTTTGGAAAAATTCAAAAAATATGATAGTCTTGTTTTAATGCATAGTTACATCGTGTATTGATATAATATGATGGTCAAAGAGGTTTGGTACCTTTGTTATCTCCGGTTCTCTAGATAATTTATATTTCATAGTGGTTAGTCTATTTATTTAGGTTGTATATGAAGTTTTATTAAATTAAATGTTAAAAAATAGAAAAAATGTAAATGTACGATGAATAAAAGTTTTTTTTATAGATTAATATAAATGTAGAATGTGGTTAGAAAAATTTAAACAAAACTAAAGAGGATAAAATTCAGTATATGGACAAATTACCGAAAACTCAATATTTTCGTAGGGGTTAATCTACAAATTTTGAAAAAAATTCAAAAAATATGAAAATATATTTAAATACATAGTTGCATCGTCCACTGACATAGGATGATGGTCAAACAGGTTTGAAATCTTTGTTGTCTCTGTTTCTCTAGAAAATAAAGATTTCATAATGGTTAGTGTGCTAATTTAGATAGTATGTGAATTTTTATTTAATTTAATTGTTAAAACATTAGAGACAATGTCCATGTACCATGAAAAAGTCTTGCATACATTAGTATACAAATAGAAAGTAGTTGGAAATTTTAAAAAAATATAAAGAGAATAAAGTTTAGTGTATAGAACATTTAGAGAAAAACTCAACATTTTCGTAGGGATAGCCCACAGTTTTTTGGAAAAATTCAAAAAATATGATACTCTTGTTTTAATGCATAATTGCATTGTGTATTGATATAATATGATGGTCAAAGAGGTTTGGTACCTTTGTTGTCTCCGGTTGTCTAGATAATGTATATTTCACAGTGGTTAGTCCATATTTAGGTTGTATATGAAGTTTTATTAAATTAAATGTTAAAAAATAGAAACGATGTCCATGTACGATGAATAAAAGTTTTTCATAGATTAATATAAATGTAGAATGTGGTTAGAAAAATTTAAACAAAACTAAAGAGGATAAAATTCAGTATATGGAGAAATTACCGAAAACTCAATATTTTCGTAGGGGTTAACCTACAAATTTTGAGAAATTTTAAAAAAATATGAAAATATATTTTTAATGTATAGTTGCATCGTCAACTGACATAGGATGATGGGCAAAGAGGTTTGAAATCTTTGTTGTCTCTGTTTCTTTAGAAAATAGAGATTTCACAGTGGTTACTCTACTAGTTTAGATAGAATACGAATTTTTATTTAATTTAATTGTTAAAACATTAGAGACGATGTCCATGTACCATTAAAAAGTCTTGCATACATTAGTATACAAATAGAAAGTAGTTGGAAATTTTAAACAATTATAAAGAGAATAAACTTTTGTGTATAGACATTTACAGAAAAACTCATATTTTCGTAGCGGTGTTAGCCCACAGTTTTTTGGAAAAATTCAAAAAATATGATACTCTTGTTTTAATGCATAGTTGCATCGTGCATTGATATAATATGATGGTCAAAGAGGTTTGGTACATTTATTGTCTCTGGTTGTCTAGATAATGTATATTTCATAGTGGTTAGTCCATTTATTTAGGTTGTATATATTTTTAATGTATAGTTGCATTGTCAATTGAAATAGGATGATGGTCAAAGATGTTTGAAATCTTTGTTGTCTCTGTTTCCTTAGAAAATAGAGATTTCATAGTGGTTAGTCTGCTAATTTAGATAGTATATGAATTTTTATTTAATTTAATTGTTAAAACATTAGAGACGATGTCCATGTACCATGAAAAAGTCTTGCATACATTAGTATACAAATAGAAAGTAGTTGGAAATTTTAAAAAATTATAAAGAGAATAAACTTTAGTGTATAGAACATTTACAGAAAAACTCAATATTTTCGTAAGGATTAGCCCACAATTTTTCGGAAAAATTCAAAAATATGATACTCTTGTTTTAATGCATAATTGCATCGTGTATTGATATAATATGATGGTCAAAGAGGTTTGGTACCTTTGTTGTCTCCGGTTCTCAAGATAATGTATAATTCATAGTGGTTAGTCCATTTATTTAGATTGTATATGAAGTTTTATTAAATTAAATGTTAAAAAATAGAAACGATGTCCATGTACGATGAATAAAAGTTTTTCATAGATTAATATAAATTTAGAATGTGGTTAGAAAAATTTAAACAAAACTAAAGAGGATAAATTCAGTATATGGAGAAATTACCGAAAAACTCAATACTTTTGTAGGGTAACCTACAAATTTTGAGAAAATTTTCAAAAAATATAAAAGTATATTTTTAATATATAGTTGGATCGTCAACTGACATAGGATGATGGTCAAAGAGGTTTGAAACTTTTGTTGTCTCTGTTTATTTAGAAAATAGAGATTTTATAGTGGATAGTCTGCTAATTTAGATAGTATATGAATTTTTATTTAATTTAATTGTTAAAACATTAGAGACGATGTCCACGTACCATGAAAAAAGTCTTGCATACATAAATATAAAATAGAAAGTATTTGGAAATTTTAAACAATTATAAAGAGAATAAACTTTAGTGTATAGAACATTTACAGAAAACTCAATATTTTCGTAGGAGTTAGTCTACAATTTTTTGGAAAAATTCAAAATATGATAGTCTTGTTTTAATGCATAGTTGCATCGTGTATTGATATAATATGATGGTCAAAGAGGTTTGGTACCTTTGTTGTCTCTGGTTCTCTAGATAATGTATATTTCATAGTGGTTAGTCCATTTATTTAGGTTGTATATGAAGTTTTATTAAATTAAATTTTAAAAAATAGAAAAATGTCCATGTACGATGAATAAAATTTTTTCATAGATTAATATAATTGTAGAATGTGGTTAGAAAAATTTAAACAAAACTAAAGAGGATAAAATTCAGTATATGGACAAATTACCGAAAAGCTCAATATTTTCGTAGGGGTTAACCTACAAATTTAGAGAAAATTTCAAAAAATATGACAATATATTTTAATGCATAGTTGCATCGTCAACTGACATAGGATGATGGTCAAAGAGGTTTGAAATCTTTGTTGTCTCTGTTTCCTTAGAAAATAGAGATTTCATAGTGGTTAGTCTGCTAATTTAGATAGTATATAAATTTTTGTTTAATTTAATTGTTAAAACATTAGAGACGATGTCCATGTACCATGAAAAAGTCTTTCATACATTAGTATACAAATAGAAAGTAGTTGGAAATTTAAAAAAATTATAAAGAGAATAAACTTTAGTGTATAGAACATTTACAGAAAAACTCAATATTTTCATAGGGGTTAGCCCACAGTTTTTTGGAAAAATTCAAAAAATATGATACTCTTGTTTTAATGCATAGTTGCATCGTGTATTGATATAATATGATGGTCAAAGAGGTTTGGTACCTTTGTTGTCTCCGGTTCTCAAGATAATGTATATTTCATCGTGGTTAGTCCATTTATTTAGGTTGTATATGAAGTTTTATTAAATTAAATGTTAAAAAATAGAAACGATGTCCATGTACGATGAATAAAAGTTTTTCATAGATTAATATAAATTTTGAATGTGGTTAGAAAAATTTAAACAAAACTAAAGAGGATAAAATTCAGTATATGGAGAAATTACCGAAAAACTCAATATTTTCGTAGGGGTTAACCTACAAATTTTGAGAAAATTTCAAAAAATATGACAATATATTTTTAATGCATAGTTGCATCGTCAACTGACATAGGATGATGGTCAAAGAGGTTTGAAATCTTTGTTGTCTCTGTTTCTTTAGAAAATAGAAATTTCACATTGGTTACTCTGCTAATTTAGATAGAATACGAATTTTTATTTAATTTAATTGTTAAAACATTAGAGACGATGTCCATGTACCATTAAAAAGTCTTGCATACATTAGTATACAAATAGAAAGTAGTTGGAAATTTAAAACAATTATAAAGAGAATAAACTTTAGTGTATAAAACATTTACAGAAAAACTCAATATTTTCGTAAGGGGTTGTTAACCCACAGTTTTCTGGAAAAATTAAAAAAATATGATACTCTTGTTTTAATGCATAGTTGAATCGTGTATTGATATAATATGATGGTCAAAGAGGTTTGGTACCTTTGTTGTCTCCGGTTCTCTAGATAATATATATTTCATAGTGGTTAGTCCATTTATTTAGGTTGTATATATAGTTTTATTAAATTAAATGTTAAAAAATAAAAACGATGTCCATGTACGATGAATAAAAGTTTTTCATAGATTAATATAGATGTAGAATGTGGTTAGAAAAATTTAAACAAAACTAAAGAGGATAAAATTCAGTATATGGGAGAAATTACCGAAAAACTCAATATTTTCGTAGGGGTTAACCTACAAATTTTGAGAAAATTTCAAAAAGTCTGACAATATATTTTTAATGCATAGTTGCATCGTCAACTGACATAGGATGATGGTCAAAGAGGTTTGAAATCTTTGTTGTCTCTGTTTCTCTAGAAAATAGAGATTTCATAGTGGTTAGTCTACTAATTTAGATAGTATATGAATTTTTATTTAATTTAATTGTTAAAACATTAGAGACGATGTCCATGTACAATTAAAAAGTCTTGCATACATTAGTATACAAATAGAAAGTAGTTGGAAATTTTAAAAAAATTATAAAGAGAATAAATTTTAGTGCATAGAACATTTACAGAAAAACTCAATATTTTCGTAGGGGTTAGCCCACAGTTTTTTGGAAAAATTCAAAAAATATGATACTCTTGTTTTAATGCATAGTTGCATCGTGTATTGATATAATATGATGGTCAAAGAGGTTTGGTACCTTTGTTGTCTCCGGTTCTCTAGATAATGTATATTTCATAGTGGTTAGTCCATTTATTTAGGTTGTATATGAAGTTTTATTAAATTAAATGTTAAAAAATAAAAACGATGTCCATGTACAATGAATTAGAAGATAAAATTGAGTATATGGAGAAATTACCGAAAATATTTTCGTAGGGGTTAACCTACAAATTTTGTGAAAGTTTCAAAAAATCTGACAATATATTTTCGATGCATAGTTGTATCGTCTACTGACATAGGATGATGGTCAAAGAGGTTTGAACTCTTTGTTTGTCTCTGTTTCTCTAGAAAATAGAGTTTCATAGTGGTTAGTCTGCTAATTTAGATATTATATAATTTTTATTTAATTTAATTGTTGAAACATTAGAGACGATGTCCATGTACCATGAAAAAGTCTTGCACAGATTAGTATACAAATAGAAAGTGGTTGGAAATTTTAAACAATTATAAAGAGAATAAACTTTAGTATATTGAACATTTACAGAAAAACTGAATATTTTCGTAAGGGGTTGTTAACCCACAGTTTTCTGGAAAAATTAAAAAAATATGATACTCTTGTTTTAATGCATAGTTGAATCGTGTATTGATATAATATGATGGTCAAAGAGGTTTGGTACCTTTGTTGTCTCCTGTTCTCTAGATAATATATATTTCATAGTGGTTAGTCCATTTATTTAGGTTGTATATATAGTTTTATTAAATTAAATGTTAAAAAATAAAAACGATGTCCATGTACGATGAATAAAACTTTTTCATAGATTAATATAGATGTAGAATGTGGTTATAAAAATTTAAACAAAACTAAAGAGGATAAAATTCAGTATATGGGAGAAATTACCGAAAAACTCAATATTTTCGTAGGGTTAACCTACAAATTTTGAGAAAATTTCAAAAAGTCTGACAATATATTTTTAATGCATAGTTGCATCGTCAACTGACATAGGATGATGGTCAAAGAGGTTTGAAATCTTTGTTGTCTCTGTTTCTGTAGAAAATAGAGATTTCATAGTGGTTAGTCTGCTAATTTAGATAGTATATGAATTTTTATTTAATTTAATTGTTAAAACATTAGAGACGATGTCCAAGTACAATTAAAAAGTCTTGCATACATTAGTATACAAATAGAAAGTATTTGGAAATTTTTAAAAAATTATAAGAGAATAAACTTTAGTGTATAGAACATTTACAGAAAAAACTCAATATTTTCGTAGGGGTTAGCCCACAGTTTTTTGGAAAAATTCAACAATATGATACTCTTGTTTTAATGCATAGTTGCATCGTGTATTGATATAATATGATGGTCAAAGAGGTTTGGTCACCTTTGTTGTCTCTGGTTCTCTAGATAATATATATTTCATAGTGGTTAGTCCATTTATTTAGGTTGTATATGAGTTTTATTAAATTAAATGTTAAAAAATGAAAACGATGTCCATGTACGATGAATTAGAGGATAAAATTCGGTATATGGAGAAAATTACCGAAAATATTTTCGTAGGGTTAACCTAACAAATTTTGAGAAAATTTCAAAAAATCTGACAATATATTTTGATGCATAGTTGCATCGTCAATTGACATAGGATGATGGTCAAAGAGGTTGACATCTTTGTTTGTGTCTGTTTCTCTAGAAAATAGAGTTTCATAGTGGTTAGTCTGCTAATTTAGATATTATATAATTTTTATTTAATTTAATTGTTAAAACATTAGAGACGATGTCCATGTACCATGAAAAAGTCTTGCATAGATTAGTATACAAATAGAAAGTAGTTGTAAATTTTAAACAATTATAAAGAGAATAAACTTTAGTGTATTGAACATTCACAGAAAAACTCAATATTTCGTAAGGAGTTGTTAACCCACAGTTTTCTGGAAAAATTAAAAAAATATGATACTCTTGTTTTAATGCATAGTTGAATCGTGTATTGATATAATATGATGGTCGAAGAGGTTTGGTAGCTTTGTTGTCTCCAGTTCTCTAGATATATATATTTCATAGTGGTTAGTCCATTATTTAGGTTGTATATATAGTTTTATTAAATTAAATATTAAAAAATAAAAACGATGTCCATGTACGATGAATAAAAGTTTTTCAATAGATTAATATAGATGTAGAAGTGGTTAGAAAAATTTAAACAAAACTAAAGAGGATAAAATTAAGTAATGGGAGAAATTACCGAAAAACTCAATATTTTCGTAAGAGTTAACCTAAAAATTTGA
>CAJHQP010003971.1:0-60480 GCA_905132765.1 Moricandia arvensis | reverse complement strand
GTAATAAAATAAATCCATTGCAATCAAGTTTTTTCCTTTCAGTCTATAAGCCTATAACTAATTAAATATAATTGTTAGTGAATTCGTGTACAACAATTAAGAAAAGCCTGTCAAGCATAATTGCATGTGTTTATATAAACATGTTGAGTAATATAGCCATTTGAATTAAACATACTCTTGGATGAGTTATTCTTATATTTGTCCGGATTTAAATATACGTAAAGCATATTGGAGAAATGAATAATTATCTTGTTCTTTTCTTTTGCGTATGCCATATGTTAGGTCCAAATTTGGAAGGAGAAAAAAGGAATATAGGAATATATTGTGAGAGCATCTAAATAAAATAATTGATATAGAAAAAAGTTTACACTCTAGTCACAAAGTGACCTTGATAGTATTAGTAAAAAATAAAGTAGAAAACGACAAAATAATAAAACAAAACTAAAAAGGTAAGGGAAGATGGTCTCACGATGCATGTGTCTAAAAGTGGGCAAGGATTCAATACTTCCGTGATTTGTTTAGTGTTTTATGGATATTTAAGTTTTTGATTTGTTTGTTTCAACAGAAAGGGATATTCAGCTTTTCGAATATCTAATTTTTTTTAGATATTTACGAATATTTATGGATATCTCATGCATTTGCTTAATACAAATAAATTTAAATAATAAAAAATTGTTTTCCAAACTATGTTTAACATAATATAAAATAAAAATTAGTGAAATTATATGTTCCATAAATATTTCTTAAATAATCAAATTTTCCTAATAAACACACAAAATTTTAATTATAATTTTTTAAATGTTTAATATTTTTTAATTAATGCAAATTTATAAATAAAAATTAATAAATCATATGTTAACATAATTATTATATAAATTATACATTTAAAATCTATATTTAATTATATATATACATAATTTTTATAATATTCGGAGTGGATTAGATATCCGACTATAAATTTTTTTAGTATTTGTGGTTTACTTCAATTTTTTACGGATATTAAATTTAATATTTGCTTTAATTTGATGGTTTTACGAATATCTGAAATTTTTCGGAATCCAATTGAAACGAATAACAAATCAACTTAAATTTAAAAATAAAATGTCCACCCCTACATGTGTCATATGTGGTTGGTCTCTATCACTAATTTTTTTGTGAATGAATTGGAGAGAAACTACACATAATGACGGTGATGGACACATTATGTTTCTTTGAATCTCAGATTCGCTTTATTGTTTCATAAAATATTGTTATTTTACCATTGTATTTGTATGGGTGCACGCATCTTATTCTCTCTCTTTTATTTTTTCGTTGCACTAATCTGAAGCCAATTATAATAATTATAGCCTCGTGTTAAAAACTTAAGGTTAGTTGATTTGTTAAAAAACAGAGTGTTAGTCTATTTATATTTCAATTTGTTTTCTGGAGTAGTGCGTATGTATTGGAAAGCAACAAAAAATTCGAAAGAATAGATTCCAATGCATGCAAATATTCTCTCTAGTTTCAGAGCTTTTTACCTAATATTCCGAAATACTATAGTACTTAATAAGCATAGTAGTAATTTTAATCAAAGAATTTGTATTAAAATCGATCCATTGATCTAGAATATGAATGGTGTGAATACCTTTTTTTGGCATGCATGTGCAAAATGTCATTAAATAACGTCGACTTTGGTCCGGAAAGAATATTTACTGCTGTAATAAGGCAAAGAAAATAAGTAAAATTTATTGGTTGAAAAATAGCTTAAGAAGATATAAAGTTTTTTTGTCACCAAAATAGTTTTGAAGTAGAAAATAGAAGAACTGTTAAAAATAACATAAGTTAAGTACTACTTTGCAAAATATTATCAATAATAAATATATTAACATTTGAGTTTACACTTCTAGTGATCGTTATTTTGGGTTTAATGTTGAAGAGACGAAGTTGAGTTTCTAAATGTTTATAAATATTCTTAGAAAAAATATTTTAATCTATTTCATCATAATTTAAGGTATTTTTAAGATTGTCATTCGTTAAAGTAATTTTGCAAAGTGGTATCAAACTTGTAGTAGGATTGCAATTTCTCCGAAAAATAATCAAAATAAACTTTATTAAAAAGTGTAAATATACATTTATACCCTTTGGGTTAACTAATCTAGACTTATGTTCAGAATTATGCGATGGAGTTTTGGAGGTAAGATTTAAAATTTAAAAAGATTAAAAATTTTAAAATTTTTAAAACAAAAAGTCTATTTTAATTATTTTTTCTTAAAAGCTATTTTATCACAAAAACTAAAAATTATTTAGAGATTTGTCCTAATTGTTTTTGTCTTTTAAAACAGATTTAAAGAAGTAAAGTTATGATAGGAAAATAAAGTGAAACTGCCAAATTAGATTCTCAGCTTGACTTTTGAGTGGAGAGATTTGAAAAAGAAAAGATTTTGAAATTTAAGGAAATGGAAAAAGAAGCTTTTATATTTAATTTAACAAAATTGAAGAGCTCTTCTATTTATTACAAAAGGGAGATGATAATTGTCTCTAAACTCAGTGAAGGGAGAAGAAGAAAGGCTTTAAAGAAAAGAGGGGACTTTTAGAGTCTCTCTCTCTTTAAAAAAAGGTTTATCTTCACCTCCATTAAAAAGAAAATTAACAAATAAAGTAAACTTTTTTTTTGGGCTTAATATCTCACTTCCTTCCTTCCTTGAGAGGAAGAAAGATTGTCCTCAAGATCAGAGAGCTGAGATCTCTGTAGAGAGAAAAGAGAATGGGAATGGTTAGTGAGGAAGCAGTCAAGCAATTACGTACTTTGATGGAGGATGGTGTGTGTGTCTGCTTCTCTTTTTTCTTCAATGTTTTAAAGCTTTGCTCCTAAATCTTTTTTTTTATATATATATATATAAGCTAATTTCATTTTCTTTTTGTTGTCTTGTGGTAATTGACAGTTGAAGATGAATCACTGAGAGAGTCCTATCGGGTTAGTGAGATTGATTACACTTTCTTTTCTTTAGATGCTTATTGAACTCCCCACCAAGATTGCTAGTTCATATTTGGTATTTAAAAAATAACATTTTTTTTAGTTTGTGGGTCAATTGAACCAAATCTGGTGTCATGTGTATTTGATCTGGATCTATATATATATCTGAATATGCCTCTAAAATGGTTTGCATTTGGTTAATTTCAAAATAATCCAAATGCTGTTGGATGGATCTGTGGAGTTAGAAGATCAGTGTATTGGCTGATCCAGAGTTTTTGGTGTGTCAAATGCAACCTGGGATCTTTTATGTGTAGCCTCCTAGCTTCAGAAAAATAAAATAAAATAACAAAATGCTAATGTTATGTTTGCAGAACATTCATCAAGGGTATCCCATAGAGACTTTGTTGCGCTTTCTTAAAGCCAGAGATTGGAATGTCCACAAAGCTCACAAAATGGGTTGTTTTTTGATGCTTTCTTTTTATATCAGCCTTTCTCTAGGGGTTTAGACTAATGATTCCAAGTGTTGTTGCAGTTGCTTGACTGTTTAGAATGGAGGACTCAGAATGAGATTGACAATATACTAACTGTGAGTTTACCATACAAGCCTTTGTTATCTTTTGCTGAACAACTATCTGACCCTTTCATCTCATCCTGTACTTTTTTATTTATTTATTTATGCAGAAACCAATCGTTCCTGTTGACCTGTACAGAGCAATCAGAGATTCTCAGCTTGGCGGTCTCTCTGGTTATTCAAAGGAGGTAACTTACTACTCCTACTACATTTTAGAGTTTCTTTCTTACTTTTACTTCTTGACTTTTACTAAAGCATCAAAACACATCTTTGATCAAACTAAGTTTGTTTTTTTAACTTGTAGGGTCTCCCTGTCATTGCCATTGGTGTGGGGCTTAGCACATTGATAAAGCCTCCGTAAGCATCTCTTCCAACTCAGAAGACTTGTTATGAAGTTGAAACTCTTGACCATAACTTTCTTCTGATCCTTCTTCATTCAGGTTCACTACTATGTACAGTCTCACATTCAAATGAATGAGTACCGTGATCGTATCGTATTGGTATATGACCATTCTCCTCCTTCTCTATTTACATATTCTTTTTCTTCAATAGTCTTAATGGTTTTCTTTTCTGTAGCCATCTGCTACAAAGAAACAGGGACGACCAATCTGCACTTGTCTGAAAGTTTTGGATATGTCTGGTTTAAAGCTTTCAGCTCTAAGTCAAATTAAGGTAATGAACTCTAATCTGTCTTTTCTTCTTCTCTACTAATCACACTTGCTTGTGGTTTATATAACAACTTGTAGTATTTGTTTATTTCATCACATGGCACATGGCACGTGGGTGTTTCATTTTGTTTGCCGCAGTTAATGACTACTATAACCACAATTGACGATTTAAACTATCCAGAGAAGACTGAGACATATTATATAGTCAATGTCCCCTACATATTTTCTGCTTGCTGGAAAACCATAAAGCCTCTGTTGCAAGAGAGGACCAAGAAGAAGATTCAAGTGTTGAAAGGCTGTGGTAAAGATGAGTTGCTTAAGGTAAACAGTTCAATTCAATTGCCCTCTCTTGTGGAACAACAATGACAAGAGGTTTATGGAACTGAATGCAGGTGATGGACTATGAGTCACTGCCACATTTCTGTAGAAGAGAAGGGTCTGGATCTGGTAGGCATATCTCAAGTGGAACAGATGACAATTGTTTCTCACTGGATCACTCTTTCCACCAAGAGCTATACAACTATGTCAAGCAACAGGCTCTGGTTAAAGGGTCGAATGCACCCATCAGACATGGTTCGCTCCACGTTAGGTTCCCTGAGCCAGCCACAGAAGGCACAAAGATATTCGATACCTTAGAGTCTGAGTTCCAAAAGCTTGGATGTGACCAGAAGGTTGCCTGATGGAACTAAGAAGCAGAGTTTTCTCTGGTTGTAATTTTAAAAGTTTATTATTTTAAGATAAAAGTTAGCAACTCAAGAGCTGTATTATTACAAGATTTGCTTGCATCAGGTTAGATGCAAGTTTTGTTGCAACAAAAAAGAAGAAGGCAGTTTCCTCTGTATGGGATTTATGATCTTTATCTCTCTATATATATATACAACTCATATTTCTACGCTTCATTTGCAAATAGAGAAGCATCTTCTTTGTCCATTTTAAAGATTCCACCAACACCTGGGGAGGGAGCAAAATGTACCTTGCTCGAAGTCTATTAGTGTTGTTTGATAAACACTATTGTTGCAAGAGCCTCCTTTGTCTTCGATTATGAAACAACATACATGACCTCTGCATCAGCGCATATTGATGAATCATGATTATTGATTTGATTTCAATACTACAACAAGTTCAAATTTATTGTCACTCCTTAGTATTGTCACCAACCAAGTGTAAAAGGTCTGGAAAAAACATTTTTTTTGTTTGTTTGAATACGAGAAATTTGGAACACAAATTCATAATCATCTATATTTATTAAAATTGAAGTATCAATGAAAATATTTTAAAAACATAAGAAACTGATTGAAAACATAAATAGACTCAAACCTTAATGGATTTTTTATAATTATATATTATTTTGTATAATATAAATTTTGTCAACTATTTACTAAACAATAAATATTTCAATATATTTATTATATTATAAAAATATATGATACATCTTCTAATTCTATTCAAGTAATTAAATAATTATATTTCTATCATAAAACATAATTTAGAAATATAATAATATTCAGTTTATTATATAGTAAAAATATAAAATACAAAACACTTATAATAAAAGACAAACATAAATTTATAAAAATAATTAAAAATTAATGTCTATAATATAATTTTATTACAAAACATTAACGTATAAAAATATATAATAATCACATAAAAACACATATATATATATTTTTTTTTTGACGGCAAAAAAAAAAAAAAAAAAATATATATATATATATATATGTGTTGTGGTTGAGCATGTCGAACTCTAGTTACATTATAAAATATAAGTTGCCATATTTATATATATTAGTTCTCCCTTATATATATATTTCTTGTTAGGAGTTATCCAAAAAAAAAAAACTTTATTAGGTAAAAGTCAACAAGTCTAATCCTGATCCTTGACGACGCCACCACTTTGTCTCAAAATAGAAAGAGAAGTTGCTGATGAATTCAATGACGTCAGAGAAGACCTCGGGAGCCACGTTGCCTCTTTTGAAAATGTCCAAAAGCTACAGCTACAGCTACAGCTACAGCTCTCTCTCAACTACTCTCTACAAAAGGGACAGACACTTCTCCTGTCTTCTCCCACTTCAGAGAAGAAGAAACACACAGACCAAAAAAAAGTTATGACAAAAGAAGATAACCGGTTTAGTCGTGAACCGCTTTCTGAGACCAGGAAGAGAGCCGGAGGAGTGATTGCTTTCCGGCTTTTCGCGGCCTCTGTTTTCGCCTGTATCTGTTGGATTTGGTTCTACAGAGTGACCGTACCGGTTGAGTTCGATGAAAACCAAACCGGTTTCATTCGATTCATCCGGTTGGTTATGTTCACTTTGGAGATTTGGTTCGGTTTGTATTGGTTAGTCCTACAATCTGTCCGGTGGAATCCGGTTTGGCGAGTCACCTTCACTGATAGACTCTCCCGGAGGTACGGTACCGATCTCCCGAGGCTCGACGTTTTCGTCTGCACGGCGGATCCGGTGATCGAGCCGCCTTTGATGGTGGTCAACACAGTCTTATCTGTGTTGGCTCTCGATTACCCACCGGAGAAACTAGCCGTGTATCTCTCGGACGACGGTGGATCTCAGCTCACGTTCTACGCTCTCGCCGAAGCAGCTGAGTTTGCTAAAACATGGGTTCCGTTCTGTAAGAAGTTCGACGTGGAGCCGAGATCTCCAGCTGCTTACTTGTCTAGCAAGGCAAAGGGTCTTGATACTGCTGAGGCTGCGGAGGTGGCTGAACTATATAGAAAAATGGCGGCTAGGATTGAAGCTGCGACAAAGCTGCGGCGAGTACCGGAGGAGGCGCTGTTGAAGTATGGTGAGGGGTTTTCGCAGTGGGATTCTGAGGCAACTCAAAGAAACCATGGAACCATTCTTCAAGTAAGTAAACGGCTTTTCTAGTTATGTTCTGTAATATATAGAAACAGAGTTTATTGGTTTCTGTCAGATTTTTGTAGATGGAAGACAAGAAGATAATACAGTAACAGTACCAACGTTGGTTTACCTATCGAGAGAGAAGAGACCTGAGCATCATCATCACTTCAAGGCTGGATCCATGAACGCATTGGTAATGGCTTGCTTACTTGTTCCACAAGGCATCATTGTGATTCTCACTGTTTTGATTCTCTGGCAGATAAGAGTGTCTTCGAAGATTACTTGTGGGAGATTCATACTAAACTTGGACTGTGATATGTACTCAAACAACTCAAAGTCAGCACGCGAAGCGTTCTGCATCCTACTTGATGAGAAACAAGGAAAAGAGATTGCTTTCGTGCAGTTCCCACAGTTTTATGACAACCTTACGAGGAATGATTTGTATGGAAGCATGATACGAGTAATAGCCTATGTAAGTTCAATTCCACCACAGACAACAAAACATATTTGATTCTGTTGTGAACTAATCTTGGGATGTTTTGAATTAAAATAAAAGCTGGAGTTTCATGGATTGGATGGAAACGGAGGACCTTTTTACATTGGAACTGGCTGCTTTCATAGAAGAGATGTGATCTACGGAAAAAAGTATGGAGAGGATGATGAAGAAGAAGAGGAGTTTCAAGAAATTTTAGAGCCAGAGATGATCAAGGCTCTCGCGAGCTGCACTTATGAAAAAGACTCTCAATGGGGAAAGGAGGTGAGGCTGTGATTCATTATACTTCACTTACTTGGTCTGTTTCTTGTACCGCAAGTAAAAACAGAGTTTTGTTTTGCATGTGCAGATGGGTGTGAAGTACGGTTGCCCTGTAGAGGATATAATCACCGGTTTATCGATTCAATGCCGGGGATGGAAATCAGCGTACCTGAACCCTGAAAAGGAAGCATTTCTTGGTGTAGCTCCAACCAATTTGAATCAAATGCTGGTGCAGCAGAGGAGATGGTCAGAGGGAAACTTTCATATTCAGCTTTCAGAGTATAGTCCGGTCTGGTTTGGTCAAGGAAAGATCGGTTTAGGATTGATACTTGGTTACTGTTGCTATGGCCTCTGGGCTCCAAGCTCAGTACCTTTACTTGTTTACTCTGTTTTGACTTCTCTCTGTCTTTTCAAAGGGATTCCTCTGTTTCCAAAGGTAAAATAGTATTCCTCTGTTCTTTTTAGTTTTGTTTTGGGTATAAACTGGTCTGGTCATTGAATCCAGGTCTGGAGCTCGTGGTTCATCCCGTTTGGATACGTGACTGTCGCAGTTAATGCTTACAGCCTAGCAGAGTTCTTGTGGTGCGGAGGAACGTTACGTGGGTGGTGGAACGAGCAAAGGATGTGGCTTTATAGAAGAACAAGCTCGTTTCTTTTCGGGTTCATGGACACGATTCTGAAGAAGCTTGGGGTTTCGGAGTCTGCGTTTACCATCACAGCAAAAGTAGCTGAAGAAGAGGCTGCAGAGAGGTACGAGAAAGAGGTGATGGAGTTTGGAGTGGAGTCTCCCATGTTTCTCATCCTCGGAACACTCGGGATGCTCAATCTCTTATGCTTTGCCGCAGCGGTTATGAGACTGGTGATGAATCCTAGAGAGGATGTACAGACAATGGGTTTGCAGTTTGTGATAACAGGAGTACTTGTGGTACTAAACTGGCCTTTATATGAAGGCATGTTGTTAAGGAGAGACAAAGGGAAGATGCCACTGAGTGTGACAGTTAAATCAGTTGTCTTAGCTTTATCTGCTTGCACTTGTATTGCCTTTCTGTAAGAAAAGAAAAAAGAGTCAAATGTACTCAAAATAATGGGCCAGCACAGCAGTTATGTAATATATACAGCACATTTTCTATATGCAAATGGAGAGGCTTCTTCTTTCTCTGTCTGCTTCCCATTTTATAATGTCAGATCTGCGTTCAGTGTGCTTCAAAATCACCATTGTGATAAACATGAGCAGTACTTTGTAGTGCTACTAAACTGGATTTTTTACTAGGGCATGTTAAATATGCCACTGACCGTGAAGACACTCAGATCGTTAGTCTTAAGCTTTGTCTGCCAGCACTTTTTTTGTAATGAAATATAAAGCCACTAAAAGTCCAAAGATATTTGCTTTACAAAAACTAAAGAGAAAAGACTTCTAATACCCAACCAAACAATATATGGCCAGAAAAAGAAAAAAAAAAAGTCTAAAAGAGTTTTCTATTAATTCTGCAGTCTTTTATTTCGAGAAGCTTTGGTTCAAGCAAAGCCGAAACCTTCACTGGCTTCATGAATAGCAAGTAGCAGGCGTTCCTCAAGCTGTTCCTTGGATTGATACTCTGGAAGGTCTAGTTGGTTAAAACTGCAACACACAACACATGTAGCCCAATGAGGATTTAAGCCGACAAGTTAACCGTTTATATGATATGAGTAAAAGCTTATTATGTAAATGATTTACCATGTATGAGCTGATGGCAGCCGCTCTGGAGCTCCATATGCTTTGTGGATTTGTAATCTTTGCGGGCCAGAAATACCTTGCAGTGCCTTGAAACCTTCTAAGGGAACCTGAATACAGAAACACGAAGGCAAGCAGGATATCGAGATCATCAACAACCACAAAGAAACCATGTACGGATGATGTATAAGGAATTGTTATGTATTTCAGGTGAGACTTTGACAGAAGCTATACTGATATTTGGGTCTACCTTTGATGTTCCCGTGACAAATTGAAGAAATCTAGCCATGTCTTCCTTGCTAAAAGCTTTAACGACCTCCCAGAACCAATGAATAACAGGGGATCCTGCCGTGTAGCTAGTATACTCGGTATTGGCTTTAAGATCATCGACTGCAACAAACAAACAAAAATGACTGTTATAAATAACTAAACGCATAACCAAATACACGCAAAACAACAGGATCCAACTTACAATCAATCTCAGGCAATCCGCTGATTAGGAGCTCGAGCTCTTTATCATTAAAAATGGATACGAGCTCACGAGGTATCAACTCATTAAAGCCTTCTAGGAAGGCGTTGATTTGAGGTCGAATAGCATTGGTAAGTATGTGTCCGGCCACAAGGTCAACATATTCATGTTTTGTTTCCTCTGTTACCCGTATGTTTCTCCCTCCAGGTTTAAGCTCATAGTCCGTCACCTGTTTCAGTAAAAAATACAATGATTAAATTCAAACATCCTTTGGGCGCATGAACAGAAAAGCAAAAACATCTATTATCACACACCTCTGTCTTTTCGTAAAGAATGTGTTTCTCTTCATCTGCGTCCATACTAAATGTGAGGTCGAGTATCTCGCTCACATCATTCTGAAGAATGAGCAAACAAATTAAGATTAAAGATATTAACTTGAGCTATTAATAGATTTAAAAAAAAACAAATTAAGACTACGTCCACAAACCTCTAACAGCCACTTCAAATTCTTGTAGTAATCAGGATCCACCGCCTCGATGTCATGATAGGTTACCTTCACACCAAGTATGTGTTTATAGAAGGAACGCGTAAAATAAACATCCAAAAGCTGCCCATCAAACAACGCCTTAGCCACCTGCAGTGACATCACAAAAACATAAGATAGATCCAAAAAAACAAAAACAATTTGGATCACTGCAATGACAATGTCCTGATATTACCATGCGACCAACAAATTTGAAGTATGACAAATGCTCAGTTTGGTAAACAGAGTTGGGATTCGGCTGGAAGGTGGCATCATTTCCAACGGTAGTGAAAAGCAACGCTCCTTTGTCAAATATAACTCTCGACAGTAACTGATACCATTCTCTTGTAAGACCTCCAGCATCAACACCTTCCTCACCTTGAAACTGCACATTCAGACGTCCTCTCAGTTCTTGTAGGGAACGCATACGTAACTGGTTGTATGAATCTTCCAACACATAAGCTCGGCGAACACTAATACGCAATGAACCAGAAATGTGTTGATCATTCTGGCGCCTTATTCTTGTCCTGAAGTAAGCTTTCTTGTTGTCAAAATCAATCAGCCTTGGTGCCTTGAGCATCATTGAAAGGGACTTCTCCAGTAAACTTGGGTTTTGCCTAACAAATGAATTCAAAAGTCGCTTATGCTTCTCCGCAAACTTTGCAAATGTAACGGAGCCATCAATTTTCTTCTGAGAATCTACACTGGTTTTAGATAACAAAGTATGAGCAGACTCCTTTACTTCTCCAGTTGTCACATTCGCATGATCCTGCTGTAATATTGATGGCGTTTGAGTCTTCTCACATAGAACAAAGAAAGCCTCAATAAGAGGTAGGAATCTCTGAGTTCCCGGAGAAAGAGGGGACGGAGGAGTGCCCCCTAGGGCATGATCACCGGAGTTTACATTGGACACGGTTGTTGTAGCTGCAGTATGATCCAGCTGCAACTCAGCCATGCTGATACATTGGCTAAGTTCCTGCCAAAGGGGCTCTAATGCCATGTTTAGTCTCTGCATAATGTTTTGTTCCTCCTGTTCTGTTTCCTTTTCGGTTCCAGTATTGCTATCATCAGTAGCGGACGTTAGTGAGCTAAGAACCTGTAGAACACGGAGAATTGAAGCCCCTGCCATGGAACCTGTACTTTGACTCATCTTCTGTGTATTGCTCAGTGTTGCCAGCTCGCGGACAGTTGAGGCACTCAACCCACTTGCCAACTGTGAGAGTTCTGTGGCGAAAAATTTCCTATGAGCAACGTCTACGGCAGCAAGCTTTTTTAATACCTCTCCTGCTAAAAGGTAAATTTTATCCGATAACCTATGAAGGTATCAAAACATTCGAGTCAGTCTAAGAAATTCAGGGATAAGAAAAGACCTAAGTTGTGTAGACTTCTGCATACATACAGAATTATAAGAAGAAAAGACAAAACTCAGGAAAGCAATAAATAAAAAAGGAGGGTGGTGTCTCTTACCCTTCATATCCAAGAAGCATGCAAAGATTGCAGAGATCGGACTGCGGCAACTGCAAGAATATATTATATATATCAGCACAATTCTTGTTTCTTAAAACAGATAGCTTATCAGCTTCATCCACTAGCTCAGATTCAGCATCTTTTCGTGTTTCACTTGAAGCTTCTTCACCAACCGGTTTCTCTTCTGATTTCTCAGGTAAACTTGATAACGGAGACCAACCCTCAATTCGGGATGCTGCTGTGTAGACAACTACTTGCAGTAAACCCATGACCTGAAACATACAGGACACAGATGTTGTAAATAGACAGTACAGATAATATGAGAGCTATAGAAACTATCTAGAGATTGTAACGAGAAGATTTCTAATTTTCTGAAAATCAGGCTAAACATACCAGCGCTAGATGAGATGTACTTTGCAAAAGCTGAGGCCGATTAAGCAGTTTTAGGAAGACAACCAGAGGTATCTCCAGATTACGGGAGTCTGTCACATGAGTAACTTTCTCCTTACCATTGCCTTCACATACAGAGGGTTTTGACTTTGAGAACTGGGACAGAAGTGACGAATCAAAGTAGAACAACATGTCAGCAACAGCCGAATGATTCGTAGCTAAATACGTCAAAACCTCTAGCACCCGACGGAACACTAGAGGAGGAAGACCTATGTAAGGAACAAACAAAGTCAGACGGTGCTCTGGAAGCTGGCTAAAGTAGTAAACACAAACATTCGATAAGAGGAACTACCATTCAACAGCTGGGATCGTCCATAAACAACATTTGATTGACAGCCATAGAGTCTTTGCGGGTTACTTATTGCCAACTCGCTTGGTGATGTTTCCATCTCTGGCCTAATCAAATCCAACAAAAGTTGAACCAAGTTTGCTCTTGTAACACTGTGAGCACATAGATTTAAGAGAAGTCTCTGCAGAAGGCCTTTCCCCAACGGCTGATGCATTAAAATAAAATAATTGTGAAAAGCGATAAACCAATACTTATAATAGTTCCATCAGAATAGTCAATTGGGCGTCCGGAAATAAGAAGCACCTAAACTGGTGATATGTTTCTTTGCTAGAAAGGGTTAAGGAAAACAGGAATGCATCTTACCTGTGCAAGTCGTAATAACCTAATTAGCGATTTCAAGGCATCAACATCCACAAGAGGATCTCCTTCCATCTCTTTCATTCTCAAGCCTTCTGCAGATGATGAAACATCCCTCTGACCAATAGTGACTCCAACGCCCCTGTTCATCCCCGTCAGCCTATTGTGACCCAAACCATTCCTTCGATTATTCAGCCTATGGCTACTTCCAAAAACACTGCGAGCCTGATAGTGACTCATTGCTCGGTCTCTGAGCATCTGAGCTTCTGCAAGCAAAGGTGAAGGCAAAGCTGCCAAAACTGCTTCTGAAGATGTTAAGAGAACCTGCACGCAGAGATGCAAACCTCGTCACGTTAAAACCAGTACCAAACTAAAATTACCTAATTCAAATAAAGGTGGAGATACAAACCTCTTCACGTAAATCTGCAGGTAGAGTAGCAATAATTGAAGCATTATCCATGTCAACTGGCTGTCCTTCTGATTGCTGTACTATCCTTTGTGCCCTTTGTTGAGCAAGAACTTCTGTTTGGATATCTGGAGGAAGGGCTGCCAAAAATTCAGGATCTATGTCTTCTACTGAAGGTGGCTCATAAGTTGGGGGCTGAACGGACTGAGCTTGCTGAGAAGCAAGGACTTCTGCCCGTAATTCTTCAGGGAGCGCCTCTAAAAATGTAGGATCAATGGAATTCGCTTCGGGTGCCCTGCCGTCCAAGCTACCTTCAGCAACTTGCTCATCGTTCCTCGCATCTTGCGTAGCTTCCATGGATGAGAGCTCATTGTTATCACGGGCTAACAGTGAAGGTTCTACATTTTGATTTCCCTCTGCACCATCACTACTCATATCTACATCCCCACTTGGTTGACAATTGGAAACGGGATCATCTACTGGAAGTGGCGTCCCTGTACCAGAGACATTTTGACTACTGGACGCATCAGGTTGGCCCTGAGCAGTGGAGACAAGATCCACAGCTTCGACATCTGCTTGCTCACTAGGTAGTCCATCACCTTCCCCAACTTCCATTCCGTCAATCTCATTTGGTGTACTGTTCATAGGAAGAGGGTGCAGAAGTCCAGGAGAAGCGAGATTACCTTGAGCCTGAGAGAAACTTCCAGCCGTTACATCAGGTGGGTTATTGACATTGTCATTATTATTCAACATTTCATGCGCTTCAGTTTGCTGACCACCGTCGTTACCCTCTCCCAAAATGGTTTCGCTTTCAACAGATGGATGCACGACCGGGTGCTGCTGCTCTTGGACTTCCGTGCTATTAGTTTCCCTTTCGACAACAGTATCTGCTGGAGCAGAAGCACGAAGGTTGGAAAGAAAATGTTCTTCTATCAACTGGGCAATCGAAGCAGACTGGCTACTTGGTTGAGGATGGCCTATATCAGTCCACCGACTATCACCAACCCCTCTTCTTGATGAATCCATATCCACCACAGAATAATCAGTCAAAGGAGGAGGTGCCCCACTACCTCCTAAACGATCACTGAAAGGGTTACTTGATACTTGATCAAATGGTAGAACCGGCGTATCAAACATGTAAAACTGTGATACATCATTGCTGCCAGCACTTGCTAAAACTGAAGCTGTATTGCCAGTTTGCAAAGGTCTCGAGAAGAGCGGATGCTGAAAGCCATGTACTTCGGAACCAGATCGATGGAAAGAATTTCTGTCTGTCTGACGTCTACGCTCAAAGCCCAATGGTCTCTGCAGAGTAACCAGATCGCCCACATTCACTCCATCAAATGGCTCAGTGGTAAAATCATCAATAAATCCATTTCCACCACCAGAGCGCCCAAGAATCTGAAAATGATCCAGCCCATCAAGAGCTTCCCTCCACCGCACCTCTATTACACGATTCTCGTGGAAATCATCCTCATCTTCGTCAATCATGTCATCATTATATTCATCTCCGAGGCCAGTATCTTCAGGGTCTTCGACATCAGTTCCAGAAAGAGACATAACACCTCCAGCTCCGTCTTCCACTAAATCTGCATCCTCATCATCCTCCTCTTCGGGTCCCATGTCATCATCTCCTTCCTCATCATCCTCTTCGTCTCCCATGTCATCATCTCCATCATCGCCGGCCCTATTTTCAACGTGAAAACTCATTTCGATTTGATCACCTTCAATCTCTTCTCCCATGAAATCCATCTGAATAGGTTCATGCAGTATTGCCTCCTCGCCTTCTGTCCTCACCTCCTGAGGCATAGCCTGGGTTTGACTCGAAACCCTACCACCTTCGCTTTGAGAGGAAATTTGAGGCTGCTCCTGCCCATTCTCTGCAGCACCAGTTACTTGCTGTAGACTGCTATTGTTTCGGTTTGACTCATCAACTTCAGCCTCAGTTGAAGTTCCACGACTGTCATGTCTCTCATTAGAATCTGTGCCCTTTTTCTCGTTTGGTCCTTCTGATTTTAGCTGCTCAGCAGTATTTGCAGCCCTCGTTAGTGTCTCAAGAGACTTGAGGATAAGAGTGACAAGCTTTGGAGCATCAGGGTGGTCTAGATCAATTACGTGAAGAATGCTGGTCAGACACTTAATAGTTCCCCCATCTATCATGCTCTTTGCAACGTCAGGTGAGCAACCACAACCAGCTAAGTTGCTGGATGATGAATTCTTGGTTAATATCGAATAAGCCAGGTGAGCAAAAGCAAGAACTCTTTTATCAGGTAATAGAACACTTTTACTAGAAGAACTCTTTCCCAAGGAAGCAAACACAGATAAAACCCTCAAAAGCTCACTGATTATTCTTCTACGTCCTTCACTGGAACGGCTGCAAAAAACGACCAGAAACCAGGAAGCCTTTTCAGACAACTTCTCCTTCCAATCTTCAGATCCACCAGACTTTTCGAGAGATATAGGAAGTAATCGATGAATGACATGATAAATTAACCCTCCATTGCCAGGTGAATTATCAGGTAGATTGGATCCCCGAAGCTGAGATATTTCTGTATCTCGCCTCAGTATGATACTGGTACCATGCAAGTACATGATGACAATATCACTCAACAATTTCAAAATAAATGTTACCCTGGCCAATTCTTCAGATTCTTCAGATCCAAATTCTGCTTTCTCTGGATCACCAACTTTTGATTTACCCTTCACTTTAGTTGCCGGCTCATCAACCTCCATCGAAATTAAATTGGTTTCATCATCTTCCTGCCTCTTCACCCTAGGAAAACTTAAGACAATATCAATAAGCTGATCGATAACTTGGATGAAGTTAGCAGGGACTCGTCTGTGGCTTTTCAAACATTTCCCTGACCCATCATGAAGCTTATTTTCGGATATTCCAAGGGGTTCATTCAGAGACAATCCCTGCTCACTGCTGGAAACTTTTGGCTTTTCTTTTTCCTTCGACAAAATCACAAAGTCCCTCCCTTCTGATGACTCCAGCTGACAAGTAGAAGCCACAGCTTTCATGAAAACCACAGGATCTCTCGAAATTACAGGTGCCATTGTTGTCAGAAATGTCCGAGGTAATACCCTACCTATATGTCTCTTTCCACTCAAGGTCTGTCGTATTTCTGATTCCATAGCAATTTGGAGAGTATGTGGATCTTCAACCAGATGACGTACTATAACAGATGCCACAGTATCATACCCAGGGAAAAAACATTTTTTGGGAAGATTAAAAAGTGAGGATAAGCCTCCATTTTCCAGAAACTGGATAGCCAAAGCATGAGTTTTCGTTAGACGAGCACATAACTGAAGAACAGCCTGCATGATCATTGCTGGAACACACTGCTTTATGAGGCCACAGCCGATTAGTAGAGCTTTTTGACCCTCTTCCATGGTCAGATAGCCTGTAGATTTGCCAAGAACTGATTCCAAAGCCGGGTTTGACTCCCCTTTAGCAACATCTGAAGATAACACTTTCTTTAAAGCTGCTGCTGAGTCTTGCGGATAATCGCTCGGCTTCAAAGATCCACCTTGATTTCCTTCCACAAATTCAGACGAGATTCTTGTCCGAGCCTGCAGCATCATGCTCAAGATAAGAAGAAAAGCACTAATGCATTTTGGAGCCAGAACCTCACTTTCAGATTCATTCTTAATCTTGAAAGTCGTCAAGATATCAATTGCTACAGTCACAATTCCATCCTGTGCAGCAATTTCTCGTGTGTTGTCGTCCTCTGAGAGAACTAATGCTAGAATGTGTGGTAGCATAGTCAAAGCACCAGTATCCTTGGAGAAATCAAGTTGTACTAGCTTCAGTTGCTGAATAAGATACGACATAATTTTTGGCCGATCTTCCCCTTTCTTTCGGCTACAAAGTGTTGCAAACAAATCCATCAATGGGAAAGCCATAGAATCATCATTCTGAAATAACTTCACTGATGCAGCAATAACTTCATCAACAGATGGTTCTTTTGGATCCGCTTCTTCCAGAGGGACATCTACAGATTTTGGAGTTTCAGACGCATTGCCAAGAGATAGTGCAAGTGCTTGAGCCAGCTCGTCATCTTCCTGTACAGGATCCTCAGGATTGGCAAACAACCACTCCATAGCCATTTCAACACTGTTTGTTCCAACTCTTCGTAATGCGTCTTCTGCCCTTGACCTTGAAAATCCCATTTCAACAATCATACCAACAATGGTTTCGTCAGGCTGTAGAGGCAAGGCTCTTTGGCTTGTACCCCGGGTTTGATTTTGCGTAGCATCCACAACACCAGAGTATATATGGGTAACAAGGGAGGTAACTGAAGCCACAAAATTAGGACTGCAATCAGGAAACATCGGGTGGTTCCATATAGGTAGTATGACATCTAGAACCTGAGACTGCAGATTTCGCACAAAAGTTTCAGGTTCCCTTGGTACTGGATGGAGTTCAATTGACAAACCAATTGAAGCTTGCTCTTGCTGGACAAGAAGCTGTGTTTGAGAAGTGGAGGCTGGAGATAACAGATATGTAGAGTTAACAAAATAGTCCAGTGCTCGGCAATAGTTTTGCAGAGTATCCACCAGACACGTCCTGCGAGACCATATGTTCCTTTCACCTGACTTCTCATTCTCAGTACCAGATGCAGGAACAGAAAACGGCACTGTCCAAAGCAACTGGCTTGTCGCTTCAAATGTGGTGAGAAGTTGCTTAAATGTTCCATGGACATAAAAACTATTTATCATAGCTGTGAAACAGACCCTCCTTCGAGTATCAAATGTCAGGAAAGCCATGTCATCTACCACTTTTCCAAGGTACCGGCACTTTACAGACAGAAATATATCATGCCCAGCAATAACACCATGTCCATCGAAGTTAAGAGCTTCCAGAAATACTTTAGCTAGGGCATTACCAAGCGTCTTAGATGCTGAACTCAATGGTTCTCCATCAATTCTGCGACGATTAGCAGAGGTGAATCCTTTCACAATGGCAGTGAAAAAAAGACGTAGTGTACAATTCAACTTGTCTAAAATTTCAACAGTCAGGACTTCAGTGCTTTTCTTTTTCAGCTCATGGGAAGATGATGTTTCTGGTAAATCAAGTGGAATTTCAGAATCAAAATTAAAAGGCTCCAGGTGTCGACGAGATCTCCCACCCCTAGTTCGGGATATTGCTTGTCGTGTACGACCATGCATACCCTCGCCAGACCGCATAACAGACAGAATATCACGACCACCACGCCAAATCGATTGAGAGCTACTGCTTCTAATGGATACAGGGTTTGTGTAGCTAACTGCAGAAGCATTGCTTGAGTCCTCACCACTCTCTCTTTCAACAGTATTGGATGAGGCTGACACTAAATTATCATGTCCTCGATCAACACTCTTGTTCTCATCTTCCTTGGTCTCACTAGACAAAGCCATCTGCCAAATTATTTGCTTGTATGTTAGACCAAGTTCTTTCAGCACATCAGCATCAGCAGCACTCAACTCCGAGATAACTGAAGATGTTCCTTTCAACAGAAAGTTTGAGAGGGACAACATGCCTTCTAGGCAGGAAAGGGATCTGAATATTGTCGTCTGGACTCCAGACTCTAATTTAAGAAGCTGAGTGCCTTTAATGTCCCCCAAGAGCCCATTTGTGCTCTTCAGATGTACTCGTAAGTAGGAGCACACTGTCCGCGATAGACTAGCCGAATGCTGGGGGGAGAAGTTCTTAAAAGCGACAGAAAAGGTTTGACCAAGGGAGGTTGACAGAGGCATAATGGGTAAAGAGAATAGCTGCAAAACAGAATCAATTCCTTTCTTCTCAACAAATAGGGAACATACTTCTGCATTCTGAAGAACTGCTTCAAAGAGACGAGCAACATTACACACACAATCTGGAAGGAACAACTCTGTGTTTGCTGGAGAAGCAGCAGAAGATGGTTCTGCCTCATCCGAAATGGACACGCTCTTCTCATCAGAGTCAATTTCCATAGGAGCGGCAGCAGCATCAGTAGGCACATCTGCTGACACAGAAGTGGAGGCCTCCATCCCAGATCCAATAACCAAAATGGAGTTCAGGATTTCAATGAACATATCAACCCCATGAGTGCGCAACGAAGATTGGTGTCTTAGGAGTTCATCAAGCCCAGTTGACAAAGAACTAGGTGTATCGCCAGTAAGGGCCCGCAGATAAGACGAAGAAGTAAATATTTTAACAAAACACCTCAATGCATTTCGGTCCTTTACAGCTTGAAGACCGCTATTGTTGAGACACAGAGCATCCAGAGACTGCGGGATGCATGTAATAGCTTCCGCAGAGCAGATGACCTCATCAGATATAGCATCAAGAAAGGCAGAAGTTACACCAGCCGAGTCTAAAGCATTGAAACAAGTTGGATCTTTATGAATGAGATCACTCATAACAGTGGCAGCAAGCGAGAATACTCCACCCCCAAAATATTTTGCTCTCTGGAAGATAATGCATAAGCATTCAGGCAGCAAGCTCTCCTCGGAACCATAGAGGTTAGTATTACCAGGAGCATAGGTTCCAAGAGAGATTGCACATAACAAGGCTTTTAACAACAATCTCCTATGATACGAAATTAATGCCTCAGAATAGGGAAGCTGTTCAGTATCAGGCCGATTAAGAGAACCACCAAGGACATGTGAATCGCTCCCATTACTGTCTGAACCGCGATTTTTTTCGTTGACATCGTCTTCAGTACGAGAGACTTCCAGTTTCAACCGAAAGATAGTATCATCTAAGCCACCCAAATCTCTGAACAAAGTAGCAGCTGGATTGCTGTAATCCATGAAGGCTTCTAATATATGCACAGCCGTACTGACCAAATGCAAGTGCTGGGGATCGGTATCTTTGATGAGAGGCAAAAGAGTTGGAATAAGACCAGCTTCTCGCATGGCTGAACATCCAGACGATGATGAAACCAAGACAGTAACAAGGGATAACAAGGCTTCGGAAAAAGCCAGAGACCACTTGGAAGTATTACCAATAACGGAATCAATAGCTTTCTGCAAAAGGCCAGATAGTAAACCACGATGCCCGCCCGAGGTGACAGCAGTTAAAACAGTCGTCTGCCGAGTTCGATCTTGCGATAGTGCAACCAAGGAAAGCAGGCACAGTATCCTTATTTTCTCTGGAACAGTATCCTCATAGCTCACCAGTGTAACTAACTCATTTACAAACTCAGGTTCTCCATTGAAGAAAGAAACCACATTCTGGGTGTCGCCACTTGCTTGAACCAAGACAATGAATGCATATAAGCGAATGCGTGTATACTGCAACCGCGTCGACAAAGATGAAAACGCCCTTGCAAATCTCAATCTGGTCAACAAGGAGAACCTTAAACTGGGAGGAACGTTATGATCAGTGACTAGTTTTTTGAGAAGTTCCAGGTCAGACTCTGCACGCAAGCTGACATCAGGTACATGGATAACTTGTAAACCGCCTGGAAGCTCACTTGATGATTCACTAGAAGCATAAAACTCAAAATGAAGAGTACAACCTAGCTGGTGGGAAACCTGATCACAAGTGTCTTCTGTAGCACATGATGTCAAACCAAGACCTTCCTCTTTTCCACCCCAGCCTTGTGCAAGTGAAAATAGTTTTGAATTCAGAGAAGCATCTTTTATGGAGTATTTTCCGTTTTGTCTCTTCAAAAAGGCAGCCAACGTCTGAAGACAGGCTTCGACAACATCTGCATCAGTAGATGCAAGGAGGAGAGAAAAATGCTGCTGCAATTTATGAAGCAAACAAAAAAAAAGGTGTCAGGAAAACACATCAACAATTACTATAAAGCGACATATGTTGATCAATAATATCAAATGATACATAGGGGGCACAGGCTTACCTCATAAGAAGTAATAAAATGTTTGTTAGTGCAATTGTCTAAGATAACTCTGATAACTCGGAGAATCAGAAGAAGGGCATCCTTGGGGAAAGGATCAGATTCCTCCTCAAAGTCATGCTCAACATGGAGATCCTTCCTTTCTTTAAGGTGCTTCTCAAAATAAGTGTCAAAATGATTGAAGAGATCCACCCAGTGATGGAAGTCACCCTATACATAAAAAAAACAGCCATAAATCACAAGGAGAGTAGATAGAATCAACGAAACAGATGGAAGAATTAAGGTACCTTGTCGAAGTCCCAGTGAAAACATGAAAGGGGTTCTTGAATTTGATCGAGTGGAACAGCAGTGACGCTATTGATGAAAGATTTGATTTTGGGAGGCTGCTACAAATCAATCAAGGCAATTAGATAACTCAAACACAGTTATCAAAGGAATCAATCAAGCCACTTGAAGATCATATGAATAAACACAGTATCAAAGAACAGATATACATCTCCGATAGTAATCAAAAGGGTTTAAATTAAAAGGCTTTACCACTTGGGAAGCCATCCTCCTTCTGAGTTTCATGATTAGAGACAGTGGGGCATCTCCTGCAAAGATTGAGCACTGATTAATCAAATCCCAATACAACTTGTTAAAGCAATCGAATCGTAAATTACCAGAAAGGGTTGACGAGGCGGAGGGATGGCGATCGCTGAGGAAGACGAAGTATACGAAAGTAAGGGTTTTTAGAGAGGATCGCTTAATCGTATAGAGGGAGGAGATTTGATAAGTTAAGTAAAGCCAAAGACGCTTTCTCTTTTATTATTGTTCCAATGCCGGTTTACCTTTTTTTTTTTTTTTGCTCATGTTGACCAAACAAACTATTTATTAATATCCAAAACCATATATAAATTTACACATTGATATTTATCAACTTTGCAATTGTGTTCATCTATAAATAAATTTATAACAACATTAAGAAAAGAGACTATTGCAAAGATTTATCCAATCACAATGTTTCTCAAAAAATAAAGTTTGAAACATTATATATTAACTGATTTATACCAAAAAGCCCATATACTAAGTTTCAAGTATTTGTTGGGTGATCACTGGTATAGACGAATATTTGAACAAATATCTTTTGTTTGGAAAAATAAAAATAATTATACTACTAGATTTTGATTCATGCATGACTGTTTTTTCTATTTCAAAATTTTATTTAATAATAATTATACTTTTACTGCCTACTTTATGAATTTTATAAGTTTTATATAATTGTATCCAATCACAATGTTTCTCTAAAAATAAAGTTTGAAACATTATATATTAACTGATTTATACCAAAAAGCATATATACCAAAAAGCCTATATGAACAGGAATCATTGTTTAATATGTTAAATTTTTGTTTTAATTTTCTTAAGAGTTAAGTTTTCCATTTTAAGAAAAATTATAATCAATCTTTTAAATAATTTTTTTTATTGAAACACTTGAAAATTATATGAAAATGATATATTTGAAATTTGCTTTTAAATTTATTATTTAGATTTTAGTTTAAAATTTATGAAATAAAATGAAAGCCCTATTTTTTTATTTAAAAGTTAATATATTAATCTTTTAGATTTGTACAGAGCAATTTTTAATACTAAACATATTCACAGTTATGTTATTAACTAAATTGTACTAACACAATATCATAATTAAAATTCTAACTTTTATAAAAGTAATCATTGTGAGTTTAATATGTATTGAATTTATTTATAACATTTTATCTTACAGTATAACATGTGTTCATATATTTTTGTGCTTTTAGTATTGTTTTAGTAATAAACACAAATAATACTAAATTTAGTGTATAAAATTTTATTTTTGTTTCACTATTATTTGTGTGTATAGATACTTTAATTTAATTTTATAGTTTACAAATTTATTTATATATTAAGTTAGTTAACTATATTTATTATTTAATGTAATAATAGTTTTAGTAATAAACACAAATAATATTAAATTTAGTGTATAAAATTTTATTTTATTTTACTATTCTTTGTGTGTATAGCTACTTTAATTTACAAATTTATTTATATATTAATTTAGTTAACTATATTTATTAGTTAATATAATAATTTAATAATGTCATAATTTTTATAGCACAGTTATTTTTTATTTAAATACTTATATTTTTAATATATTATAAATAATTGTATATTTATGTTTTAAAATATCTTGTAAAATTTGGTTAGGTTATAATTTTAGAAAAAAAAGTATCAATATTATCTAGTTATTTATTTTTGAAATATTTAAATATTTTTAATATGTGGCCAATTTTGATAGGGAAAATGACTCTAATGAAATTTTAGAAAATATACTGGTATTTTCTGTAATAAAACGTTATTTTGTCATTTTACACTTAAAAATACGTCTACATTTATGATAAATATTTTATATACATTAAATAATCTAATAAGAACATCATGAAATTTGTAATTTAGTCAAGTATATACTGTAAAATCAAGATTTTTTATTTTTTACATAAGATATATCAAAATATACAAATTTAAAATATTTTTTTAACTAATAACTTTATAAATTAACAAAGTGTCATAATTCTGACAGTAGAGTTTTTACCGTATCTCACAAAAATCTAAAATTATTTTTATAGTTGTGTTTCTACTTCAATAGTATTGATTTTAATATTTTACTACCCTGTATGTGAATCATCTTTTAATCCTTAATGAGTTGATTAGAGAATAATTAGAAAATCCTTGAGAAAAGCATACGCTAAATACCATTGTGGTTCTTTTCTTCACACCTAATGCTTTTTGTTCTTTCTTCCTCAAAACATAATCATAAAAGTTAACTAATATACAAACAATATTGTCACATATACAAAAGTATTTGCCTAACATAGATGAAAAAGAATCAAATAAACAAGAAAGAATCCATATGATCTAACTTTCAAAAAACCATTTCTTGTCCAGTGTATCTTTCCATCCCTTTATAGTGACTCAATCCTCGGTACTAGGTAATCTCAAAGACCATAAACTACGCAAGAGTAGCGAGTGTTTTACAATCTAAGAGATCCATTTATGAGAATCTTGCTTCTGGAAATAGATGATGGCAGTGAAGAAGATATACATACTTTCTTGGCAATATGATGTTGTTTGCAGCCACAATGAACTTATTGCTTATCATTTCACTTATACTGATGACAAGACTCTCCAGCGTTTTTGGTATGAAGCATTTTCGAGTTGTTCAACTTCAGCAGCTCATCCTGATGTTGGCAATGAAGCTTCTTATATTGGTTTCGGCCTTTCAGGTAGGTTCAGATGTGGAACACAACCAAGAAACTTTCTCTTGTTAAGGGATGCATACTTACGGATCCGTTTGGTCAGAGACTTGTTTGTCTTCTTGCTCACACCATGGATTCTGATAATGTATAAGCTTGGCTCTTGTGATTTTGCTAACAAGTCTAGCTCACGGTAGATGTATTTAATAAGCAACAGATTCGCCAAAAGTTAGTATTTGGAGCAATGGACCATGGACCGTGGTAGAATGAATGATGCGTGTGAAAGAAAGTTGTTTTTAAATAAACAGGAAGGAAAACAAATCACGCCGTTTCAAGCCATGTAACGAGAAGTGTTTACTGTTTTTTCCTGAACTACACAAACGACTGTGAAATCGCGAAAGCTTGAATGGTGAATAAACGGCACCGTTTTGTCGTCGGAATCATCAGCCACCTTCTTTCCTAGCAAAACCTAGTAAAGAAGGTGCCGACTGCCATTTTCTCCGTTCAAAAAAGAAGAAAAATGCGGCGGCACAAGCGATGGCCTTTGAGGCCTCTCGCCAGTGCCTTGATTCTTCGTTCACGCTTCTGCTTTTCTTCTGCGGCGGAGGCTTTCCCGTTAAAGCACGTGACGAGATCGAACTTCGAAGCAACGTTGAATGAACTGCGTACACATGTGAAAGCTGCTGATTTCGTGGCGATCGACCTTGAGATGACTGGCGTGACAAGCGCTCCGTGGAGAGACTCTTTGGAGTTTGACCGCTACGACGTCAGATACCTCAAAGTGAAAGACTCCGCCGAGAAGTTCGCCGTCGTTCAGTTCGGAGTCTGTCCCTTCCGATGGGATTCTCCCACTCAGTCATTCATCTCTCACCCGTTAGTCTCTCTCTTTCTCTATAGCCTTAGGTTTGTTGTTCATTTTGTTTGACTCTATAAGTTTTGGCGCAGGCACAATTTCTATGTATTTCCTGGTCAAGAGCTCACCTTTGATCATCATGAATTTCTCTGCCAGACCACATCGATGGACTTCCTTGCTAAGTATCAATTTGATTTCAACACCTGCATTCATGAAGGTGCCTCCTTTCTCTCTTTATTTTCACTTATAATCCATGAAGTTGCCTCCTTTCTCCTCACATATTTGAGTAATCCCAGGAATCTCTTATTTGTCCAGACGACAAGAGGAAGATGCAATTAAGCGTTTTGAAATGCTATACGACTATGAGGAGGGTGTGGTTGAAACTGAGGATTTCAAGTTGGTGCGTTTGGCTGATGTTCTTTTTGCTGAGAGGATGAAGAACAAGCTTAATGCATGGCGGTCAGGGCTCTTACATGGTGGGAATGCATCTTCTGAGTCTCCGCGAATCTCAACTGGATCGATACAGAGTACTGAAACTGTCTTCTATCACATGCGTCCAGCTCTCAGTCTCAAGGGTTTCACTTCTCATCAGCTCAGAGTTATTAAATTGGTAATGCTCTTTGTTGTTCTGAGATTGATTTATCTTCAGACTGTTATTTTATTTAACTGTGGTTCCGGATTTGGCTTTGCAGGTTTTGGTAAAGCATTTTGGAGATCTTGTCTACATACATGCGAATGATAAAAGTTCTTGTTCCCAAAACTTTGTTGTATACACTGATTCAGAATCCGACAAGGAAAATCTCATGGTAAGGTACCATTTACATTGCTGGAAAACCATTTAGATACATGTCCTTGGATCTTTACTGAAAATGATGAAGTGAATTAATTTGATGATAGCAAAGTTCTGGCTCGAGATAGTATCTAGTAATCACTGATTCTTGCCTTCGTTGATCCATATATGTCTCATATTATTACTGTAAGTCTTTTACAGAAGGAGGCAAAGGATGAACGGAAGAGAGTGGCGGAAAGAAAAATACAATCTGCAGTTGGGTTCCGTCGTGTGATTGATCTGCTTTCTTCAGAGAAGAAGTTGATTGTTGGTCACAATTCTATCCTTGGTATGCTACCAAGTTGCTTCTCTATATATACGTCTATGATGGTTTTGTAACCCCTTACCATTTTTTCGATTTATCTGACGCAGATATTGCACATGTATACAGCAAATTTGTGGGTCCTCTTCCTTCAACCGCTGAGAAATTTGTGGCCTCTATTAGGGACCACTTTCCTTACATTGTTGACACCAAAATACTCGTAAACATGAATCCTATGTTGCATCAGAGGATGAAGAAGTCCAGTACATCACTATCCTCTGCCTTCTCCTCTTTATGTCCACAAGTCGAGCTTCCTTCTCGCGGCTCTGACTCACTTATTCAGCAGCGTGTCAAGATTGACGTTGAAGTAGATAACGTTAGGTTTGTTCCTCTTCTATTCTTAGCATGGACATTTCCATTGCATTCTTGCTAAACTTCTTTTCTCTGTTTCAGGTGTTCTAAGTGGAATGCAGGAGGCAAACACGAAGCTGGTTATGATGCTTTCATGACAGGTTGCATCTTTGCACAGGCATGTAGTCATCTAGGCTTCGACTTCAACCAGCATTCGCCATCAGTGAACTTTGCTCAGAACGAGAAACTTGAAAAGTACATTAACCGTCTTTATCTAAGCTGGGCAAGAGGCGATATCATCGACCTTCGAGCAAGCCACAGTAATGCCGAGAACTGGCGAGTGTCAAAGTTTAAATATGAGAAGATAGTCCTCATCTGGAACTTTCCACGAAAACTAAAGGCTAGAGAGATCAAAGAATGCATCTGCAAAGCCTTTGGCTCAACTTCTGTCACTTCTGTCTACCACTTGGACGACACTGCGGTTTTCGTCTTGTTCAAGAACTCGGAACTCGTTTCAGAGTTCCTAAAGCTCAAGGAGCAGCTGGAGTCAGACACCGGTCCTGTCACGATCATTCACCCTATCTCGAAGATCCTTGAAGGAGGGAACACTGGAGCTGCAGACTACGAAGCCTACAAAGAAATTTGTAGCTCACACATCTCAAAGGTCCTATTCTCTGACCAAGCTGAAACAGTTGGTGTCAAATCAATAACAAGACCCGAGCCAAAAGGGGAGATAAGCCCTGAGACTGAGAGAAGAGAGAAGACTGTGACTGATAAAGCATCGGATTTGATCGATGCTTTTTTGGCAAATAGGGTTAAAGTCGAAGCTGGTGGGATTAACTAACCACATTACATTTCTTATCAAAGGCAGCCAGTGTCCTTTTTCTTTAAGAAAAGAAAGAAATTTTGTTACTCAACATGAATGGCATATAGTTTAATTAAGTTTATTTTATATTTTGCGCTGGTGTTGATTTAAAAATAAACACATGAATACAATAATGTGCAGATAAATCACATTGTATTTTGACTTGTTACTAATCTCATACACAGATGATATGCTGGATAGACCAAATCTCAATCAAGTTCTCTTTCTTCTTAACGTTCGCGCTCTTCCTGGCCATGAAGACAAGACCTGACCTTGTTGTCGACTTGAGCAGAAAATAACAGTGGAGGAAGCCTCACACGTCAATGGTGTGAAGAACCTGAGAGAAACAAGATTGGGATAGTTATGAGAATGAAAAGATTATTCAGGAAAGAGAGGGATGGAATCAACAGTCTCTTATTGACTCCATTTCTAGCCATTGTTATTTTGGGGTGGGATATCATGTCTAAGACAATTTCGAATCGAATGCAATGAACGAAGACAATTTCGAATCGAATGCAATGAACGAAGACAATTTCCTAAAGGGTACAAAGACTAGTTTCTGATAACATATTCCCTAGTATCTTGTAAGGGAGCGCATTACGTCATGATTTGTGGACAGTGGAGAAGATATGTGTAAGATGTAGTAGTTATGGGAGTTTTCAGAGGTCAGACACATGCATTGTTGCTTTGACTTTCGTCCGTTGAATCCAGACATAGCTTTATCCATAAATCAAGAGTCCTTCACAGAGCTACAAAGAATATGTCACCCTCGTGTCGTGACAACAAAATATCAGCAAGATCTCAACAATGCCTGCTTGATGAATCTGAAACCTATCTTAATGTTAACAGATATGTCATTTCACTTGATGCCGAGGAACTCTAATCCGATTGCGGTTGGAGTCAACCCGTACAGAGCCAAGTACTCAGGGTCATGAAACTTGCTTAGATGTCTCATTCCGCTATCGCAAAGAATGGTGACAATTGTGTGACCAGGACCAAGGGCCTGAGCCACCCTCACTGCCCCAACACAGTTCATAGCCGAGGAGCTTCCAACAAAGAGCCCATCTTTCTTCAGAAGAAACCTGGGAACATCAAGATCAACTTTTGTGAATCTTCATCAGTATTTCTCTACAACAGGTATGAAGTATGAACGTTACCTCGACATCTCAACGGCTTCTTTATCAGTACCACGGAAACCACCGTCAAGTTTGGCCATCAGGAAGTTCTTAGTAAGCCTATTGATTCCAATCCCTTCTGTTATTGTATCAAATGGGTTTTTCAGTCGACGTCCTTCAGCTTCCTCTCTTGTGTACATCACTCCCCTTGTTACTTTATTGTACAGACCAGATCCTGGAGGATCTATCAGGAAGCACTTAACCTTTTCATTCTTTTCCTGGTCAAAGCACAAGAACTTTATGTGCCTTTTCCTTTTGTTTGTTTATAACACATACACAAGTTACTCATTCAGGCAGCTGCGATTAAGCATAATCACAAATTAAATGCATACCTGGAGGAACCTTGAAACGCCAGCTAAAGTACCACCTGTTCCCGCAGCAGAAACAAAGGCATCGATGTTGCCATGAGTCTGGTGCCAGATTTCAGGGCCAGTACCTTCATAGTGAGCCCTATAATTTGCCAAGTTTTCGAATTGATCTGCAAAGAAGCCACCTGTAACTGACTCGGAGAATAAGGACGGCCCCTTCTCTTCCTCAGCTGTGCAACCATTAGTTTTTTCCTGGTGTGTGCCATTTATTCCGCTCGCTAGTCTTCTCATTGAAGATGCTAACTCATTTGCTTCGTTAGCCCTTCGCCTGGCAATGTTGACAAAGTGATCTTTGTGAGTAATTGACACTGGCCGCACCCTCTCAACGGTAGCTCCAAGGGCTTCAATGATTTGAGACTAAAACCAAAGTCCAAAACGATACAAAAGTAAGTATAAAGGCATCATGTATGATCATGAATGTGTCTGAAAGATATATAACCTTTTCAATAGCAGCATCATCAGGGATAACAACATGACAATGACACCCATATGCGGGAGCAACAGTAGCAAGGCTAATGGCAGTACTTCCAGCACTACCCTCAGTAACGATTCCGCCTGGAAACAGCTTTCCAGATTCCAAAGCCTAAACAAAGAAAAAGAAAAAAACCTCAATTATCATAGCTTCACTTTGACCATAACTTGTCTTTGCAAAACACAAACCAAGCTGATTGCTAGTAGATGAAATGTAGGAACTTAAGTAGAAACCTTGTAATATACTAATCAGAGCAGACAAAACTGAGCTAAAGAGTAGTATACCTCTTCAATGATTTTGACAGCAACTCTGTCTTTAACACTACCTCCTGGATTCAAAAACTCACACTTTCCGAGAATCTGAACAACAAAATAGAATTTAAAGTCCATGTCTTTTACAATCCTAACTTGTTACGAAAATCGAGAAAAAACCTCACAGCCAGTAGCCTCGGAGAGGCTATTGATACGAATCAGAGGAGTGTTCCCAATGGCATCTACGAGCCCATTTCTCGTACTCAGCTTCTTCTTCTTCTTCTTTTCAGTGGAGCAAGAGTCGAACTTATCCGAGAATCGGAAGAAGCAGTAAGAAAGCATCACCATGGTCGCCGTGGCTGCGACAACAGCCCCCGTTATCTTAACAGGCGCCATTGAAGCAGGTTTATTCAACTTTCTCCGCCGTGAAATAATGGATGTAAATATTATTAGGTTGTCGGAGAAGCCAACACTTTTTCTCTCCATGTTTTTATTGTAAACCCTACTTCCTTATTTAATTACAAAGAAAGCACAATTGTTTTCAAACTGGTAAAGTTTCTCAGCTGCACCATGTTTAGTCTAATATGGTGGTAACCATCCGATGTATCCTAATGTGTCAAGAACTACATCAAGTTTATGTTAATCCATGTCATATGTACAAATTTTAAAAATTTATGGTGCCAACATCACACGCGGGTTTAATTGATTATAATCAAAGTTAATGGAGTTAAATTGTGATTTTTTAAAGTTTAATCCAAGTTAGCAAAATCCGACCCGGACTACGTTATAAACCCGACCCAATTAATTAAAAACGACCAGATAAAACTCATCTCCAAATCGATTAATTTTTTAGGGTTTATGTTCAAATAGAATTGGGGATTTTACAGTGAGAGAGAGACATAGACATACATAAATAAAGAAAACTAGAGAAGGAGAGAAGAAGAGATTACAAGAGAGAGACGGAGAAAGAGAAAGAGAGAGATAGAGACATAAGGAAAGAAAATTAGAAATGATGTCTTCTTCTATTTCTTTTTGACCAATTCACTTCGAAGATCAGTGATTATCTTCTTCAAATCTGCAATAGTCTTGTTTTTTCACGGATTTCGTTTCTAACTTCAATCAAAGCTTGCTTTTGCCACCCAAAAGCCTCTTCCTCATCAAACCATTGAAAAATTTTGCATTCACCTCCACGCTACAACAATGATAAAATTATCCAATTAACAACCTAAAAGAATTTGAAATCAACAAAAAAATACAGCTTCCTTGTACCTTGAATAGTTCACACCCATAGAACCTTCTACCCGGATTTTTGTCTGTCTAAGCTTGTGATATCTTCGTCGGCAGTCCACAAAAGCAAAGCACAGTGCCTTAAATCGCCTTCCCCCTTCGCTTATGGTTACTTCCTCCTCCGAATTCCATCTTTCTCTCTCTCTTTCTATGTTCCTTGTATCGTTCTTATGAACCCTAAAATTTTCGAATTGGGGAAGATATGACTTAAGTCGAAGGTCGGGTCGGGTTTATAATGTAGCCCGGGTAGGATTTTGCTAACTTGGGTTAAACTTTAAAAAATCACAATTTAACCCCATTAACTTTGATTATAATCAAGTAAACCTGCATGTGATGTTGACACCATAAAATTTTAAAGTTTGTACATGTGGCATGGATTAACATAAACCTGATGTAGTTCTTGACACATTAAGATACATCGGATGGTTACCACCATATTAGACTAAACATGGTGTAGCTGAGAAACTTTTTTCCTTCAAACTGTCATTTACATCCCTCCACAAAATTGTACAATTTCTCTCTTTAGATCCAAGATATTGCAATTTTTAATATCGCTTACTAGGCATTGATATTAATGATCTAAAAGTCACTCCTAGTTAAAAAAAAAATTATATCCAAACAGTGGACAAGTAAATCCTGCATCCTATATTTTATTTTTCTTTTTTGAACACCAAGTAATTCCTTTATCCAAATAAACCTATTCGCAGGGCTTTGCTGAAATCGGGAATGGCTTTAAACATATGATTGATAGACAATATTTCATGATATTATCTTATAACTTGAGTGGAGTGAAAGCATAAAATAACACTTATTTTGAAACAAAAATTTTAGTCTACAACAACATCTAATTTGAAACGGAAATAGTATTAAAAATTTAAAAATATCTTCGAAAAATATACTAATTACTTAAAAGATTCCAACTTAAATAAAAACTAAATCAGATACTAGTAGTAATTAAAAGAGTGAGAAAAATGATTAGATTCAGGTAACCTTGAAATAATTAATGGAGTCTTTAAAAGTAAAAGGACGATGGCTTCACGTAAGTTTAATTTAGACAACCCATAGAGACATATGTCACTACAGACGTCACCTTTCTTTTTCTTTTTGAGCCTCCTTTTCCTTAAGCTTTACAAATCTGGTCCAACTTCTTAATTTTTATTTTCTTATTAATTAGTAAATTCTAAACATGCTACAATTCTTCCAAATCTTGGGACAACAGAAAGCAGATTGAAATTTGTACTAACAAGTTATCTAAATATGCTGGCATTGTACTACATATTTTGATTTATTTATTTATTTTTGCATTGAACTAGTCATTAAGTAGATATATAAAGAATATCAAATGACAATTTAGAAGGTTATAATTAATGAAACAAGTAGGTGGCACAAAAACATGTGATGACTGCCTTGAATATGTAGATAAGGAGAAGAAGAATATTACTAGGAATCAACCAAAAAATAGTTACAAAACTGAGAGCTTCTTACATGTGTTGCTTGTAATATTAAGTTAACATCTACTAGTAAACAATGTTTTTTACTCCTATATTAAGGTTTGTTCATCTTTTTCTCCACACAACCATTAGCTTCTCTCTTCTTCCAAGCCCAATTATTTAATGGCACCCTCCATCTTCACGTCCCATACCCATCTTTCTCAAGACGATAATTATCGGTTCCATTACATGAACCCCTTTCCTGATCGGATTTCACGAACACCCGTCACTAGGAGCTCACACTCAAGCTCTCTTGACAGTGATGATGATGTCTGGGTAAAGATGCTTAAAGAAGCTAAATCCAACGTTGAGCAAGAACCCATTTTGTCAAGCTACTATTACTCTTCCATTACATCGCATCGGTCGTTAACTTCCGCTTTAGCCAACATTCTCTCCGTAAAGCTCAGCACTTTGACCTTACCAAGCAACACCCTCTTCGAACTGTTGATCAGTGTCTTGCAAGAAAGCCCAGAGATCATCGAATCGGTGAAGCAAGACCTATTAGCAGCAAAGGAAAGAGACCCAGCTTGCTTGAGCTACGTCCATTGCTTCCTAAGCTTCAAAGGCTTTCTCGCTTGTCAAGCTCATCGTATCTCTCACAAGCTCTGGACTCAAGACAGAAAGATCCTCGCTTTACTCATCCAAAACAGAGTATCTGAAGCTTTCGCCGTTGATTTTCACCCCGGAGCGAAGCTCGGAAATGGGATTTTGTTAGACCATGCGACTGGGGTGGTGATTGGTGAGACGGCGGTGGTTGGAGACAACGTTTCGATTCTCCACGGCGTGACGCTCGGAGGAACGGGGAAACAGTGCGGTGATAGGCATCCGAAGATAGGTGATGGAGTCTTGATCGGAGCTGGGACTTGTATACTGGGGAATATTACAATCGGAGAGGGAGCTAAGATTGGATCCGGTTCGGTGGTGCTTAAGGATGTGCCGCCGCGTACGACGGCGGTTGGAAACCCGGCGAGATTGATTGGTGGGAAAGAGAATCCGAAAATGGTTGATAAGATTCCAGGTTTGACCATGGACCAGACATCCTATTTGACCGAATGGTCTGATTATGTTATCTAAACACAAAACAAAACAAAACAAAAAGTGTAATTACTACTTTGTCCTTCGCTCTGCGTATAGACTTGTGGAGAATCAAAGTACTGGTGACCACATGATATCAGGTTTGTCGATCAAAGACAAGTCATAATCTGTGACTAAGATAATGACTGATCTTGATGACCACCCAAGCTATAACAACACTCAATGCAACACCACTTCTTTCTTTCTTTCTTAATTAGCAAACAATGATTTCATTCATGTATATAACTTCATTACTTATACATCCATATGAACACAATATGCATATCTTCCAGCTAAAGTTACAACACTTTGAAGACCAAACCTATCAGAATTCATCTGGTTTTGAGTCATTAATAAACAACCCCAGTGACAAGGGGGTTCTTACTTTAAATAATGGTGTTCTGGGTGGTCTGCTTCAGAGGAGTTTCACGTTTGTTCAGCTTCGTCAAGAGATAAGCCAATGCTACTTTAGCACCTAAGGCTGAGTGACCACGTGACAAACAGATAGCCCCACCCACAAGAACCAGACCTTTTGCTATCAGTTTCTTTGATGGCTTTCTCAATAACTTCTTCTGTTTGGCTACTTGAGTCAGTATTTCTTCACCACTATTAGTTCCCATGGAGGCTGCGACATCCACTATCTGGCTTTCTAACTCCGATGGAACCTGTAGGAACAAAACGAGGATGTCAAAGAAGGCCAAGAACAAACCGGTTGCTTCACGGATGACTTAAAATTGGGATAGGGAAGTTAATCCGACCAACAATATCTCACCTTTGTGATTAAGCTGAGAGCAGATAAAACGGACACTTGAGGTCTATGACTGATTGCAACGTAATTACGAAATGCATTTTCCATCTTACAAACGTAACTCCATATACCTTTGGAGAAAGCGAGCTTGGCCATCTCAACATTTAACCCAGCATTTTCCTGGTGAAACATTTTGATCTCACAAGCATTTCTACCGGGAACTACAAAGAGTTTAAAGGGTTAGCAGTGATGCATCAAAGGCAATCAATCCAACTCTGATTACATATATGATCTATTGGAACAATACTTGTTAAGTCGAATTATGATAAACAAATCACTCACCTCTCCTGATTCGCCAACCAGATCTAAAATGACTCACACGTACATACTTCCTCTGTCGGGGTACCATATCGTGATCACATTCCTAGTAAATAACCAAAAAGCACATATAAAACAAGTCAATGGCCAAGCTCCATGACAAGAGAAGTTTTAGTTCATATTAAGAAAAAAAAAACCTTAGTGAAAGAGTAGAAGTTGTCCTTTCCCTCCCACAACTTCCAAGCAAGGACGTACTCCCTTGATGTCAACAAGGGAAACTTTTTGAGAGTGCGACCAATCTCAATTCCGGTAGTGGTATCAACCTGAAGTTGGTGATGATCAACAACAGTCTTATCCCATTGCTTTCTAAAATCATTGTCCATGTAAAAGTCCTTCAAAGTCTCAGGGGAGCAGTCCTCAAATACAGTAACACTTAGGTACTTCATCGGACCACCATCCTAATAACAAAAAAGAACCAATGGAAGAGGGTTATACATGGCAAATCAAATCCAACTAAAAAAAACGAGTTAAGTTTTGAATTACGTTTGGCTTGCAGCGTTTAGCAGTGTATGAAATTCGATGGTTGGTTTTGTGAATAACATGTTCCCAGACCTCACCAGCTTCATTGGTTTCCCCCAAATTTTGGATCAAACGTTTCAAATCTTCATCAGAAACAAGTGTGGATGTCCTAGGAAGCATCAAAAGAAGTAGAAGCAAAAGGTGAGTTAACAATGATATATATGGATAGCTGTGAATGAAACCATAAAAAAAGAAAAGCAAAAGCAAAAGGATTCTTCTACTGATGAAGAAGATGACGTTAAGTTGAGTCGTTTGGTTAGTAATAACTCAACAAAACTGAAACCAATCAACTTACAGCAAATAAAGTTTGTTTACCGAAAACTATTTCGGAAGGAACAAATCAAAACTTTGTATACCTTGAATGGATTTGGGGAGGGGAAACAGAGTCGGCAATGGAGGGGGAAGGAGAAGAAGGAAAGAAGCCAAGTTTGAAGATACGAAAGAGAAAGATGAAGAGAATCGAAATAGCGGTGGTGGCCAAAGCTCCGTCATAAACAGCTCGCCGGAGAAATACGTCGGAGGAGAGATCCTTGAATACGCTATTCATCATCGAATCTGGTAGACAGGCTTTTTGCGCTTTACGAAATCGGATTTTTTAATAACTCATTGGTGGCGTGTACAATTCCGGGCAACTTAACTCATGTCTTGTCCCTTCCTTGTGTTCCAGTTGCGCATCCACCAAGCCAACCGGTTTTCCTCACTCACTCTGCCTTTTTCTCCTTATTTTTTTCCCTCTCGCCCTAAGATTTTACTTTTTCTTCTATTTGACCCCCCTTTCTTTTCTTTTCTAACAATTTTACCCTTTCTCTGCAATCTAAGAGCCTCTTAATCTTTTTGAACCAATGCTTACTACTATTTATAACCCCCCCCCAAAACAGTACTAGCATTATATTGACCGGTCAGATTCTCTCATTTAAAACCACAAGCTGAGCTAATCCATACATACGATATTATGACAATGAGGCATCACCACCAAAAAATGAAATGTTTTTTTTTTCATTTTAGTTTAATTTTCTTTTTAAAAATATGTGGAAAAAAATGAAGTGTCACAGAATCTTGTCTAATGGATAAGGGCCGTAAGGCAACAGCTGATTCTACATGGATTCTTTCACACTCACAATCACCATACATCTAAAGCTAATATGTGGAGAAAACCAGAAGAAACCAAAATCAATAAATGAAATATGAGGGGGTGATGTTGAATACTTTCCATTGGTTGGTGGGAATCTTGTATGTATTTTTTTTGTCAAAGGATACTTCAAATTAGACTGCAAGAAACCACATGAGAGTAGTAGTATCTTTCATACACCTTTTATCAACCCAACCCAACCCAAGAGAAAGATAAAAACTTTTTTACTTGGGCCTTATTTCTTTGGCAATAACTTCAAATGTTTAATCAGGCCCACTATAATTGATAACATATGTAGATGCGCAGAATAGATGAACAAATATGTGATGTGATATGACTTAAGTGGTCAGCTTTCATGGGGACCAAAAGATTGAAGTATTATTGGCCAGAAAAGCGGAATTAATTTGTTGTAAATTCCAAAAGTTAGAGATTATAATATGTCAGGGATTGAGACATCACACCACTTGGTAACTTTCATATCATCTAACCTTTACCAAATTAATTGGTCAATAATACTCAAATGCAAGGGGATTATGAAAGTACAATGAGTCCATTTAGATAAGAATATAGGAACATTTACTGTTACCACTCTAATATTCTTTTTTTTGTCTGTAAAACTCCTTACCAATAGTTTGAGGGAAAACAAGGCTAAATACTTAACTAGACAAACAAACACTAATTAATGAGCCATGAAGCTAAAGTCCAAACATGGCAGTCAAAGATAAATCACTGAAAATAAACAATCTAAGGAAACATTGTCCTTCGATCAAAGTAGAAAACAAATAGAATGAGAACTTTAATTTCTAGTGTACCCTCGTTCCAAAAAATCGGACCAATCACAAGTTCTATGAAATGTAATGATTTAGTATGATTTAACACCAACTAAAATATTTGAAATAATATTTCGAATTGTGCTTTATAAAGTGGACCAACATTGCAAATTTTGTGAGGGTGTGTTTTGTTCTTGGCCCATCTAATGATACTAGTTTTGTCTTTCATTTGCTATTTTAGTTGTTACTAGTAACTTACTTACCATTTAAAAACAACCAACCTTTACTTAATTTCTTAAATCATAAACAAAAGAAGACTGACATAGTAGATATCATGGACACTAATATAGAATAAAAAAGATAGTGTAGTCTCGTTTGCAATTATAGCTTATCCAAGACGGATTTGTTGGTTTCATTTCATCAAAGCATCTTTTTTTTTCCAACTCCCCAAGTTGCATATGATTGATCTTAAGAAAATACTTTAGTACTATTAATTAATTTAAACATCATATCCCCACCACTACTACTAGTCACAACTGTTCTAATGGAGCGTGTGCCACTGCCTGCAAGACATTCTGTTGGTACGTCGTGTACACGCTCCATCAAGTAGAGACAGGAGACACAGGTAGTCGTAGTAATGATAAAGCAGTGAAACTTATATCTCAGTCTCTTCCTAATCTCAGGTTCGTATTTGCCAATAATATGAACAGCCATAACCTCTTGTCCATTGATGGAGGAAACACTTGTTGTTCCTCCTCTCTATCTCCCCTCCATAACTTTCAGCCAACTGATACCAGGTCCACCACAAGCTCCTCTCAGTTCAAACCGTCACATTTCTCTAATGGATCTTTCTCGAGGTCGTCTGCCTTCTGCAACTTATCCTCATCTTCAAGCTCTGACACTCAGAAACATCTCGGGACCACTCTTCCCTTCCTTCCAAATCCTTTCACTACTGAAAGATCTCCAGCTGAGGAGGATCTTCTGAGCATTCCATACGAAGATGTAGACACCTCTTTTCTTTCTCTTTCTGATGGAGATTTTCAAGATCTTGACAACTTTTCCTTATCAGAGGAGCAAATGGAATTGCAGTTCCTGTCTGATGAGCTACAGTTAGCCATCACAGACCGTGCACAGACCCCCAGGCTTGATGTAACTTTTACATGGCTAATAATTGTTACTTCTTGGGACTGTGATTAAAAGTGTGTTTGATTCCTTAGCTTTTGGTTTTGATTTGTTTTCAGGAGATCTACCAAGTGACTGAATCGAGTCCTGGCCAAAACTGTGTCCCTGTAGCAATGACTGTTATATCACAACAGACTTCTCCAGGATCAGCAGTTAACCAAAAAGCAAGAATGAGATGGAGTCCTGAGCTCCACGACTGTTTTCTAGAGGCCGTGAAGAAGCTTGATGGACCTGAGAGTAAGTTAAAGCATCTTTCTTCTCTGTCTCTCTTCTTTCACCAGATTAAATTTTTAATAACAAACCCGTTGCTTTTTCATACAATATGGCAGAGGCAACCCCAAAGGGTGTAATGAAGATGATGAATGTTGAAGGTTTGACAATCTATCAAGTGAAAAGCCACTTGCAGGTACCATATTCAATCAGAGTTGTATCTGACAAGAGTTTTCTACTAATAATACACAACACATAATTAGCTGAATTGTCTTCTGATGCAGAAATATAGACTAGCCAAGCACATGCCAGAGAGAAAGGAAGGTAAAGTCAACTTTACTTCTTGCATTGGTCATGTTAAGACACTTTTGTTTATTGGTTATTCTCTCCATTGTTTTGCAGAGAAGAAGACTAGCGGTAGTTCAGAAGACAAGAAACCAGCTTCCAGTACCAGTGAAGCAGAGGGTAGAAAGAAAGGGTGAGACTTGCTTAATTCTTTGCTTCTCGGATATATATATATATATATATATATATATATACTTCCCAACTCATTCTCCTTAAAAATGATGTTATCTTTTCTTGATGGGCAGAGCCATACAGTTAACGGAGGCTCTAAGAATGCAGATGGAAGTACAGAAACAATTGCATCAACAGCTCGAGGTAAATAACACATTCTTTTTCATTCCAAGATCTGCTCCTCTCAACCAATCCAATTATATACTATTATTGTACATTGGTGGAGCAGGTACAGAGATCGCTTCAACTACGGATAGAAGAGCAAGCTAAATACTTGGAGAAGATTTTGGATGAACAGCGCAAAGCCACTTCCAAACAAGACTCTCAGCTTTCACCATCATCTGCTAAAGATGACGCATGTGAAACTTCCCCGAAACGTCCAAGGCTTGAAAACTGAGAACATCTCACAAAGCTAGTAACACTAGCTTTTACGCCTCTAAGATCTCTGTTATTTTGATGTAAATATGTGTATTATTTGGTAGATAACTCAACTGTTGGTGTTTACTACAAGTAAGAATATAATGAATATATATTGCCAAATTCATATCGTTATTCTGACAGAAGAGTCAATTAACAAATGAGATGCAGCCAATACAAACAAACAGATGCAACTAATACCCAATAGTTTTAGCTATAATATAACCAGTAAGTGTTAAACTCTATGTACCTGCATTTTGGGGACAGTGCACTGGGAATTTCTACAGGAGGGGGCATGTATTCTGATGAGTATCCAAAATTTCAGCAATCTCCAGGATCGATCTTTACAATCTACAAATATATGAGTAACACCCTTCATATTGACACTGTGCAGAGCGTCATGGAGTTAAGACATGTATAAAGCACTCCCATTATCTTCTCCAGTATCAACAAACCTAACTTTGTTACTCGTTTCTAGCAGTCGCAGCTACACAAACAAACACTCCAAATATAGGTCAATGGCCTCATCAGACAATACCTTGTCACACTGGACTCGGTTAGCTTGCCTGTTGTGTTGTACACTAGTTTCCTTAGCAGATGAAAGGCTTATCAGTTTATGTTGGGTTTTTCCTCCTTAAGCCCAAAACAAATCATAATTAACCTTAGCCCAAGAAGAAGAAAAATCTAGAGAAGAATGGAGAAAGATGAAGAAGTGTGTAGAAAAAGAAGTGTGTGGAAATGGATGTGTGTAGAAAAAGAAGTGTGTAGAAGTTGTTGTAGTTAGCCTCTCACTAGTATAAATAGGGGTGCTTAGCACCATTTGTAACTATCAAGCAAAAAAGAAAAACAAGAGAGAAAAACACTTGTAAGAGAGAGTTTCCTAAAATTTCATATTTTGTAGTAAATCCCTTTCCTAAATATTAAGAGTCTTTTTCTTAAACTCTTAGTTGTCTAAATCCCATCTTCATCTCACGAAGAATATTGGGTAATTTTCCCAACAAGTGGTATCAGAGCTAGGCTCAAACATATCCTCAAGATCCCGTGTGATTCAAGATGGAGGCTACCGTTACCGTTGAAGGTGATATGTTCAAACTCACGACAGACAACTACTCTTATTGGAAACCGATGATGGAAGACCACCTTTATTGTAAGGATTTACACGAACCCATCATCATGAAGGAGAAGCCGGAAGGAAAGGATGACAAAACGTGGGAAGTACTAAACCGAAAGGCGGTTGCTGTAATCCGTAAGTACATTGACCGATCTCTCTTTGAACATGTCTCTACCTATACAAATGCTTATGAATTATGGACAAAGCTTGAGTCTATGATTCAAAAGAAAACGCCTCGAAACAAAGCTCTTCTTGTCTGACGGTTAGTAAAGTTGGAGTACAAGGATGGCCAAAACATGATGGAGCACTTGAATAATTTCAAGGGACTCGTAAATCAGCTTAACAAAGTTGATATGAAGGTTGAAGATGAAATGCAAGCCCTTTTACTCCTTAGTTCACTACCGGAGAGTTGGGACACACTAGTTGTCACTCTAAGCAATTCAGCACCGGAGGGAAAGCTTACCATGGACACCGTCAGTGATAGCCTTCTAAATGAAGAAGTCCTGAGGAAGGAACGAGACTCGAGTTCTTATTCAGAAGCCAACATCGTTGATAGAAGAGGTAGAGAGGAGACTCGTGTTCACAACAAAAGCAGAGGACGAGACCAATCTCGAAGAAGATCCAAGTCACGACCAACAGTAACCTGCTACTATTGTGGCAAGCCGAACCACATGAAGACGGAGTGTCGGTTTTTCAAGAAAGATCAACAAGCAGGTAATATTAAACCAGACCGGTTCAATCCTCCGAAGAAGCATGAAGACAAGACTACCACCATTGTTGAAGACCAGAGCAAAGACCTATATCTCATTGATGAATGTAATCTTAGCTCTGATGATAGCTCATGGATCGTTGATTCTGGTGCTTCTTTTCACGTCACCCCTCATGGAAGCTTCTTCACAACCTACCAAAGTGGTGACTTTGGTGAAGTTCAAATGGGAAACCAAGGAAGAAGCAAGATCGTTGGAAAGGGGATGTTATTCTTACATCAAACACTGGATGTAAGATAATTCTTAAGGATGTGAGGCATATTCCCGATATGAGACTCAATCTCATATCAACAGGGAAGCTTGATGATGCCGGTTTTGATAGCCACTTTGGCAGTGGCAAGTGGAAGCTAACCAAAGAGAGTTTGATCATGGCTCGAGGAAGAAAACAAGGCTCATTATACGTAACACAAGCCAAGCTTTGCAAGGAGGAAGTTAATGTTGCAAGCGACGACATGGATACATGGCACCGGAGACTTGGGCATATGAGTGAGAAAGGTCTTAATATACTTTCTCGCAAGAAACTTATTCCTGATATGAGATGTACGTATCTCACACCATGTCATCATTGCTTAGCCGGAAAACAACATAGAGTAGCTTTCCGAAGATCTTCTACACCCACGAGAAGGAAGCATATTCTTGATCTAGTGCATACTGATGTATGCTCCATGTCTGAGAAATCAAATGGAGGTGCATCATATTTCGTCACCTTTATTGATGACCATTCAAGGAAGGTATGGTTATACCTTTTGAAGACAAAAGATCAAGTTCTAGATGCTTTCAAGGAGTTTGTAGCCCAAGCAGAAAGAAGTACAGGTCAAAAACTCAAGTGTGTTCGATCAGACAATGGTGGAGAGTACCAGGGTCCTTTTGAAGCATTTTGCAAAGCTCATGGAATCAGAATGGAGAAGACACCACCAAAGACGCCACAATTGAATGGGCTTGCTGAAAGAATGAATCGGACGATTACAGAAAGAGTTCGGTGCATGCTCTCTCACGCTAAACTACCCAAGCCATTTTGGGGAGAAGCTTTAAAGACTGCAGTGGATATTATAAATCTTACACCATCAGTTCCTTTGGAAGGCGATATCCCGGAGGAAGTTTGGTCAGGTAAGAAGGTCTCCTACAATCATTTGAAGGTGTTCGGGTGTAGAGCATTCGTCCACATTCCTAAGGATGAACGAGCCAAGTTAGACTCTAAAACTAAAGAGTGCATCTACCTTGGTTCACCAAAGGATGATTTTGGCTATCGGCTTTGGGATCCAATTAACAGGAAAGTGATTCGGAGTAGAGATGTTGTTTTCTTCGAAGATCAAACAATCGAAGACATCAATAAATCAGAGAAACCAAAGCTAAGGGTTGTAAGGAGTGAAGATTCTCATAAGCCCCAAGATCATGAACAAGTGATTAGAGGAGATGGCGAAGAGGTTCCCATCATGGATCTAAATGGTGATGAAAGCGAAGAAGAAGAGCAAATGGATCCAGAGGAAGAACATGAGCCAAGAAGATCTGGAAGAGAGACAAGACCATCTGTAAGATACTATCGAGATGAGTATGTGAATCTTACAGATGAGGGGGAGCCACAAAGCTATGAGGAGGCTATAGGAGACATTCACAAAGACAAATGGGTAGAAGCTATGCAAGATGAGATGCAATCCTTGCAAGACAATCACACCTATGAGTTAATGAAGCTACCAAAAGGAAAGAGAGCCTTGAAAAACAAGTGGGTGTACAAGTTGAAGTATGAGGAGAGAAGCTCAAATCCAAGATACAAAGCCCGATTGGTTGTGAAAGGATTCAACCAGAAGAAAGGCATAGATTTTGAAGAAATATTCTCTCCAGTGGTGAAAATGTCCTCTATCCGAGTGGTTCTTGGTCTAGCAGCGGTCCTAGACTTAGAGATTGAACAACTCGATGTTAAGACGGCCTTTCTACATGGTGACCTCGAGGAGGAAATCTATATGGAGCAACCCGAAGGATTCAAGGTCCCAGGAAAAGAAGACTTGGTATGCCGATTAAAGAAGAGCCTTTATGGTCTCAAGCAAGCCCCAAGACAATGGTACAAGAAGTTTGACTCTTTCATGGTGGATCATAACTTCAAGAAAACCAAGAATGATCATTGCACTTTCATAAAGAGGTACGCAAGCGGCGACTTTCTCATATTATTACTCTATGTTGATGATATGCTGATTGTGGGCCAAGACCGCAACAAGATAGCCGCATTGAAGGAAGACTTAGGAAAGTCTTTTGCTATGAAAGATTTGGGGCAAGCGAAACAGATTCTTGGAATGAAGATCACTCGGGACAGACCAAATAAACTTTTATGGTTGTCCCAGGAACGATATATTGAAAGGGTGTTGGAGAGATTCAACATGCACAAAGCAAAGCCAGTAAATACTCCACTTGCTGGACATTTCAAGTTAAATTCAGAACAAAGTCCAACAAGTGAGAAGGAGAAAGAAGAAATGAAGACTACCCCATATGCATCAGCAGTGGGCAGTCTCATGTATGCCATGATGTGCACCAGACCCGACATTGCCTATGCTGTAGGAGTTGTGAGTCGCTTTCTAGCAAATCCAGGAAAGGAGCATTGGAAAGCAGTTAAGTGGATCCTACGCTATCTACGAGGCACAACGAAGAGGTGTCTATGCTTTGGCAATGGAAAACTTGAGTTGAACGGTTATACCGATGCAGATTGGGCTGGTGATAAAGACTCGAGAAAATCAACTTCAGGATTTGTGATTACCTTTGCAGGGGGAGCTGTCTCCTGGCAATCGAAGCTACAAAAGTGTGTTGCCTTATCCACCACGGAAGCAGAGTATATCGCAGCAACGGAAGCATGCAAGGAGATGTTATGGATGAAGAACTTCTTACTTGAGTTGGGAGTAAAGCAAGACAAGTACAACTTACTATGTGACAACCAAAGTGCTATTCACTTAGCAAAGAATCCAGCGTTTCATTCTCGCTCAAAGCACATCGACATTCGGCATCATTGGATACGAGAAGTTCTTGAAGAGAAGCTCATACATCTCGACAAGGTACACACCGATGAAAATTGGGCAGACTTTATGACGAAGGTATTGCCAATCAAAAAGTTTGAAGATTGCTGCAAAGGCACCGGCATGACAACGGTTTCGGGCTAAGTCGGAAAGGGGGAGATTTGTTGGGTTTTTCCTCCTTAAGCCCAAAACAAATCATAATTAACCTTAGCCCAAGAAGAAGAAAAATCTAGAGAAGAATGGAGAAAGATGAAGAAGTGTGTAGAAAAAGAAGTGTGTGGAAATGGATGTGTGTAGAAAAAGAAGTGTGTAGAAGTTGTTGTAGTTAGCCTCTCACTAGTATAAATAGGGGTGCTTAGCACCATTTGTAACTATCAAGCAAAAAAGAAAAACAAGAGAGAAAAACACTTGTAAGAGAGAATTTCCTAAAATTTCATATTTTGTAGTAAATCTCTTTCCTAAATATTAAGAGTCTTTTTCTTAAACTCTTAGTTGTCTAAATCCCATCTTCATCTCACGAAGAATATTGGGTAATTTTCCCAACAGTTTATATAGCTGAGGACATGTAAAATGTTTTAGTTATTTGGTTTAGTTTAACCTTCTATTATGCAATATGCTCTGTATTTTTGTATGCTGAAGGAAAGAGGCGCGGTCCCAGCTTTGTTTGAAATTTTATTTGATTTATATCACTTTAGCACCTCCTTTGATGTTGTATCTTTCTTTTATATCCCAGGTTTGAGTAACGTGAAGGTTGATGCAGTGGCAAAGTCAGCCGTCTCATTGCTAAACTTATCCTCATCTAAAGAGTGTAGACTTTTATTTATGAAACGAATGGTATCGTTTGATAAAAAAAAAAACTGTTTAACAGTAGGATGACTGCCATGAAACAGGAGACAACAATTTAAAATGCAATACCGCCCATTTTATTAATGAATTTGATTATTTCCCGTCTATGAATGGTCTAATTATTACTTGAAACATGTCACTCGGTATCAGTGATTATTTTTTGCCTTGGTTTATCGTAAAATGGTCTGGCATTGTAATCTCCGTAGCCAATTGTATATTTTGTCCTACTCATTAACATGGTTGCTTCTTTAAGAACAACATTAATAATCCGAGTAAATCAAATGAATAGTTCATCGGAACAGCTGCATCTGAAAGCCCCACGTGGCCCAAAGCTGTGGACGACCATTCATCTTTCGCTGTGCGCAACGGTGAACATTTCAATTAATTAATTAGCCAATGGTCATTACATGGATTTTAGAGATAATGAAAGAGTAACTTGGCTAAATGTGGACATGTATTTGTTTATAGCTGTGCCACGTGTGTGAACAAAGCCAGTGTCATCTGAGTCATTTAAAAACAATGAAATTTTGGAAGATTTAAATGTCAGCCACTACCATATTTTTGGAGACGAAATGAGAATATTGAATGATGACGAAGAAGAAGCTGGTCGATATACAACATTTATAAGATTCAATGAAAGCGTGTGGAAGGTATTGAGTTCGATGTTGTGACCTTGGAGAAGTGGAAATAATGGCCAACAACAACAAAACCTTAAAAGTTGGACTTTCGTCAAACTTCTATTCTTTTAATATCTGGACATAGACAAAACTATTTTAATTTTTCAATATAATTTAGGAATTGTAGTTCATCTATATTGGATAGAACCAAAACCCTAGGAGAATGTGCAAAATTGTGCATTCCATAACGAATCATACAATAATATTGTATGTATAGTAGCCCATGCATACGAATGTGCATTCCATTATGATACAATAATATTTTTGTATGTTTTGGAACCTTACAAAACCTTCCCTTCCAGTCTTATGGATAAACCATAACCCTTGCAAAGAACTTCTAAAATATAGTCATGGCGGCATCAACCGATCTCCATACATGCATTGTTTTTGTCCTTCTCTTTAACATGATTGAGACATTTTAATCCTCCTCAACTGATGAGTATTTGAAATTAGCAGATGAACAATGTGTCATAATACCACACATTATATAAACACACATAAATACGAATTGATTTTGAGTAAGATACCAATATCTAGAACAACAATTCCTACATTTGGAATAATATTACTCTTTAGACACGTAGAATAAACAACTATATTTATGATTTAAAAAAAAAAAATCACTTGATTCATTCTCTTTTCCTTCCCGAGATATATTTATGAATCTCTTTTGGCTTCTATATTTGATATAGTCTTCTATGGGAGGACTGATTTTGGTCATTATTATGAAAACAAGAACGAATATCATATGTGAACGCTAACCATACCTTCAAATACATTCATGGAAACACAAAGCGTGTACTTATAATCAGATCCAATTATTGGTAGGTGAGCATATAAGAAAATAATAATTTTGACAGAAAATGAATCCTCCCATAAATCTAAAAAGAAAATGAGAAAAATAAATCTAAACCACAATCCCTTTCTAAATAACATAAAAGTCAAGAAACTTGTCAAATATTATTATCAAATGAAATCTAACAAAATTATTAAATACTAATAAAATAATAAGCACAAAAGAAAAGAAACTGATTTTGGGCTCGTGATGCAGTTGAAACACGGCCCATTAAAAAATGACTGACCCGAATGGTAAAAAGCGTACGGGTGTACGAGAGGATGAGCTGTATATAAAGCTAGCATCTGTCACTCTCACTTGTCTCCAAACCCTCACAGATTCTCTCAAAAGATTCTTCTTCCTAATAGGCATAGCAACCGGGAGATATGGCTTCCGCCTGTGTTAAAAACGCCGGTGTTTCGCCGGCGGGATACCCTTTGTACAATCGAATGTCTTTGAGGCGAGAAGAAAGGCGCTCTTCCTCCTCTGAAAACGAAGATCCAGTGGTGGATTTTGAGTTCTGTCCGGAAGATCCGGTCACAATGCTCTCCGCCGACGAGCTCTTTTCAGACGGAAAGCTCGTACCTTTGAAGTTCTCTGGTCCGGAGATGAGGCCGCAGAGATCCACGACTGCTGCTGCTGAAGTGACCCACTCGGCGGAGGTCCGACGGAGGCTAGAGATGGAGATCGCAGACATGTTCTCCCCGAAAGCTCCTCGTTGTACGACCAGATGGCGAGAGCTTTTAGGCCTCAAGAAGCTTGTCAACGCCAAGGCACATGAATCGACGGCTTCTTCTTCCTCCCCAAACTCGAAAACGACGTCATCGTTGAAGCAATTTCTTCACCGTGGATCTAAATCCTCCTCCTCCTCCGCTTCATCTCCGGCGGCTGATGCTACTCCGTTGCTGAAGGAGTCAGAAATCTCCTCGATCGCATCTTCACGTCTCTCTCTGTCATCGTCCTCTTCCTCAGGCCACGAGATCGATGACCTTCCAAGACTCTCGCTTGACCTCGACAAACCCACTCCAAATCCCTTTGCTCCTTCTAGGACCAGATTAGCCAAGCCAAGGCGTCCCTCCAATCCTACCACCGTGGACGGATCATCGGCCGGGGTTGTCTCCGTGACAGCAGATAGTCCGAGGCTTAACGCATCCGGGAAAATAGTGTTTCATGGACTGGAAAGAAGCTCCAGCAGTCCCGGAAGCTTCACCGGCGGGCCCAGACTGAAGCAGCACCATGGAATGCCTAGATCCTACTCTGCTAATGTCAGAATCACACCCGTGCTCAATGTTCCTGTTTCTTCCCTCAAATCAGGCCTCTTCTTCGGCCACAAGTTCTCGCAGTTACAGGGCAATAGCAAAAACCGGGCCAATCGAACCAGACTTGAACCGAAATGCGAGCTGAATAAGTAAACCGGGGGGGGGGAGGGGGGAGAATCTTTTGACTTTTGTTTTTGCGGGGTTGTCGTGTAAACTGATGTTGTTTTATTTGAGGGTAGAAGATGTAAATACGGCTTAACTACTATCTTTATCAGGTTATCGCATTAATCACGTTCTAATTTCTGTAACCTCATTGAACGAGTCGTTGGTTACTTTTACACGAAAATAGTACTACCAAACATCAATTAGTTTATTACACCAATTAAAAAAAAATTCAAACAGTAATCAAACACTACTACTAGTACTACTCTGTTAATGTTAAGTTCGATGAATGTGCTTTGCCATGTTTTGGACTGAATTAACATAAAATTGTTGGAATGGAAATGGAACAAAATTGATTAGTAAGTAGTGGTTAAGGGATAAGTTTCTGAAAAAAGGCAGATGCTAAAATCATCTTTTTGTGTTTCCTTTTTCCAACCTTAATAATGTGTTTGCATGTCTCTGTCAGTGAAGATCCATCCTTATTGCAAATCACCCTTACTCTTTCAACTTGAATTTGTATATTGAAAAGGAATACGACAACATAATAGTAAGCTCAATTTTAAAGAAACAAGTACAATAGTTTAATGAGAAAAAAAAACAAAAAGGCAGCTTTTTGATTTGGGTTAAAAGGAATAAAGAGGAGAGAAAGTACTAATTGGAAGTGCATGTGTAGTTAGTAGAGTATAGAGCATAGACTGATACGTTGGTCGGCGGACCAAATCGAGAGAATCAATCACCCAATTACTCTTTAATCACCTTTTTTCTTGCATTGCTCAAAAAAGTGACAGCGTAGCTGCTCATTAGTTTATTTTAGGGATTGATTACTCACTATTATTTTTCTTAATAAGATATGGATATTTGAACTATATAGTTCTGATAAGTAACCTAAGTTCGTTTATTTTTAAAACAAATTAATCGATTTGATTTAGTTTTATTAGTCTGCTCGGCCGCATGAGGTAAAACTAATTGATTGTCTAGACACAACTAAAATGGCAACTCTTTTTATTTGTCCACAACCTATTGTACAAGAAAATGAAATTTAGTTGAAGCCTCAGTAATAACATATTCTTCTTGAATCTGTTGTCTACATAAATGTTTAATATTAGTATAATACTATATGTTTTGAGTTTTGAAGAGCCTGAAGAGGCAATTAACGTATAATATAGTATTAAGTATAAGATTAATAAAGGGACAGATCTGGGCTTACTGTTGAGGGTCAAAGCGTGAAGAGAGCTGTCATTCTATAGCGTAATAGCTAGCTGCAGACTGTAAGACAAATCAAGTTCGTTCCCTCGCATAATTGCCTATTACTATTATTTTCAATAAATATGTATACAAAAATAAAGTTGTTCATGTTTCTTAAACATCATTTCTTGAATCCCCCAGCCGTTGGATTCTCATTTCTCAATCGCCACAACATGACGACAAGAACACATGCAAATACACATTTTGCATTTATAAGAGCACAATTACATTTTTATGAAAATATACTAGAAAAGTTGTGAGTGTAGAGTTATCATTATCAAGCACGGGCAAGCAACCACTTCATTAAGTCTTTGCTTAAAGCGAGAAGTAGCCATTATTAGGTCAATAATAGGATCTACTAATACTGTTTTCACTTTATAAACGACAACAAAAATTAAGCCTACAAATTTATTGCATGTTTTTAAATTAATAAAAAAGCATATCTAATGCAGACTGTCTGGTGGGTCTTCTTACTTTTTGAATGCCAAAAAAACAAAAAATCAATATAGATCTGAAGATTGAAATCAATGCCAAATCGTCTGATAGGTTTTCTTTTCTACTTCTTGTCGTTTGTTTCTCTATAGCAAATACTAAAAATCCAAATTGAATTACTTTCAAATAGCTAGTCAAATACAGTGTCCTAGAATCAATAACATTATGTGAAGTAGACATTATACAATGAATCATTTATAAACTGAAAAGGTAAATAAATAAAGAGTATGTAAAGGAAATGAATGAGAGAACGTGATGGTTCCCAGTGTTGTGCCCTCTGTAAAGATTCTCTACCCCCCCAATTGATTCTCACTCTGCCCTTTTTGTATCTGTCTTACTTTTTTCACTTTCTAATATACAATGTGACGACAAATGGCTTCTGTAGAAAAGGCCGACAAAGACTAAAAAGTTTAGTTATAATTAATTCGTTTCTTAAAGTATTTTAATCCATGAAACGGCGATTAAAGTAGCATATAAGACTTTATAGCTAGTTATAATCAACTACTCTTGATCATTCCCTCACGCTGTGTTTCCTTATATCTACTAGACTTGACACGTTATCAAATATTTGATTGATTCACCTAACATCTCTATATACAACTCAAAAACCATATTTTCTGCTTTGTCTTTTGTAAATAAGGTTTTTGTGTGATTGACCTATTTGGGATGCGGAACATAGAGACTAGTTGGAGAGAAAAAGGACAACTTGAGCTGGGCTCTTAGCTGTTCGGGTACATAGAACCAGAGGCAACATCGAATAGGAATAATCGAAAGGTAATAATAAAAGACGTATTAGAGAAGACAAACAAACAACAAGATTGAAAAAGTTTGTCTTGTAGGTGAATATATAGTGTATAATAAGTGTTTATATGTATGTTTTGGTGTAACAAGTTGCAATGATGGAGCCTATATCGAAAGTTTATTGACCGATGTGTAAAAAACCCTGCAGGCCATTGTCTTGTCCTCTTCTTATTTTCCTCTGTACATCTACGTACTTTCTTGTTCTTGTTGCTCTCTCACTTTTGTCTCTCTCTCTAACTATTTTTTTTTATTTTGTATAAGGATATTGAAGTTCAATGTAACTTTGACGCACTTGGTTAATAAACTTTTGGACGTTTGAAACATTTATTTACTGATCCTAAGGGCATGATTATTGGCAGTCTCTTAGCAGGGGTTCTTAACTTTTCTAAGAGACATTTTTTAATTTTTAACTAAGAAAACTTAAGAACCGTCTCTTAAATAGAAGATTTAAGAGCCGTTTCTTAGCCAATTTTTTAAAAAAAAAAAAAAAAACGTCAAATTATGTTAAGAACCCCACCTTAAGAGACCGGGGATAAACATGGCAATCACTATATATTTTCTTTTATACTTTATACTCAATCATTTTTATAGCTTACTTTAAGCATACTTGATTCTAACTTTTTTTTAGATGTGCAACTAAGAAAATAAGTGTATTTTGGTGGCATAAATAATCAAAATCAAATCTTTAAGAATTTCAATATACATGGCCATATGATATAACATTTAATTTTAAACATCAATTATTAATTTGAAAGATAAAATTAAAGGAGACCTTATGCTTGAATTGGGTCAATTAAAAGACCTAGCCTTGAGTTGGGTCAGTGTCTCTCAGAGATTAGGGTTTAGGTCTTCTAAGCAGACGTTTTTGTCTTAAGATGACGTTTATAACATTTCTCAGTTGGTGTAACTATTTCGAAAACTGAAAACTATTCCATTACAAAAAGAGAGATACCAGAGTCTTACATTGTCCGTTTATCACGTGACTTTATATTTTCTTCGTTACCGAAGAAATGGAAACATATAAATATATATGGGTTGCTTTAATCATTTTTTGTCTTTAGTATGTTTGGCCTTTCATGGCGTTTTAGGCTTGTATAAAACAAATGGTCCAAATGGTCCGAATGGTAGTCGCAGTTTTGATAATATAAGCGGTGCAAAATTAAAGTACGATATGGTCTAACTGCGGTTTATGCGGTTTGCGAGACAAGTGCGAATTTGGTTGAAAAGTAGTGTGATTTTGATAAAAGAATAATACATTTTTGAGATAAAAAATATAGAAAATAATGTAAAATATTCTGAAATATTTTTTATATAATTTGTAAAAAAATTATTTTTTAATTCAAAATTGAAATTTATTTTGGTATTGAAGTGGATCACTTGTTTAAACCAGTTTAATTGATTTTTTTAGTTTAACTCGATTTTTAATCCAATATGTAACAGCCATAAGAATAATTAACAGTTCGTCCGGTTTAACCAACCGGTCCGGTCTAATTTTTAAAATAAATAAATGTATATGATTTTATTTAAACTAGTATTTAAACTAAATGATAATAAATAAATTACCAAAATTTAGTATTTTATTGAAGTTGGTTTTGGATTACAAAATATTATAATAGTGACACAACTTACCAAAGAAATATATAGTTTTTAGTAAAAGCTGTTGCATGTATATAAAAGTTTTACTATTGAAAAATATTTATTATGTATGATAGTGCGGTTTTCAAACGAACCGCTGCCTTTGATGTAGTTATGATTATAGAGTGCGTTATTTATGTGTTTGCATGTATTCAAAAAAAAATTGTGCGTTTTTACTTTTTGTTTTGTTTTGTTTTTGAAATGCGTTTTTAATACAAGTGATGAATGGTGAATAACTTGCGGTTTTCAAAAATAGTGTCCAAAACCGCATTTACACAAGTTACCATTCACTATCTAAATCCTTACGTTTGAGAGATCAGAGACTTGGAAGATTACTTTTTATTAGCGAGTCAATTTTTTTTGTTACACTAATTAGATTAAAAAAATATATGTCAACACGATAACAATAGATTTAGGTTTAAAATGGTAACCAAGGAATGAAGAGGAACATTGAATTCCTTTTCATTTCAAAAAAATACCATTTAGAAGCAATTTTCCCCTTCTTATTCCTTTTCATTCCTTTTTATAGAGAAATATAGAACAAAATTATTATTTGTTAAATATGATTAGGAAAAATTATTCCTACTATTTTATTTCTATCTGTTCATTTTTTATTTATTCCTATTGTTCCTATAGTGGTTACCAGTTAAACTTTTAGTTGGCGATATTTTTGGATTATCTGACTAACTTAGAGAGTAGTAGTAATATATTTATTTCAAAATAATATTTCATTCAAATTAAAATGATTTATCAGATAAGGTTTGGCACCTTCTTCGTCTCTGTCTCTAGAGAATAGAGATTTCATAGTGGATAGTCCATTGATTTAGGCAGTATATAAAATTTTAGAAACGATTTTCACGTAAGATGAATAAAAGTTTTGCTTACATTAAAATAAATGTAGAATGTGGTTTGAAATTTTAAACAACACTAAAGATGATAACCTTCAGTATATAGAGCATTTACCGAAAACTCAATATTTTTGTCGGAGTTAACCTACAAATTTTGAGAAATTCTCAAAAAGATATGATAATATTTTTAATTCATAGTTGCATCGTGAACTGACATAAGATGATGATTAAAGAGGTTTGAAACCTTTGTTGTATCTGTTTCTCTAGAGAATAGAGATTTCATAGTGATTAGTCTACTGATTTAGATAGTATATAAATTTTTATTTAATTTAGTTGTTAAAAATTTAGAGACGATATCCATGTGGGTAAAGTCGTGCCTACATTAATATACAAATAGAAATTAGTTAGAAATTTTAAACAATTATAAGGAGAATAAACTTCAGTGTATAGAACATTTACAAAAAACTCAATATTTCCGTAGGAGTTGTTAATCCACAATTTTTTAGAAAAATTAAAAAATATGATACTCTTATTTTAATGCATAGTTGCCTGTGTACTGATATATGATGATGGTCAAAGAGGTTTGGTACCTTTGTTGTCTCCGGTTCCTACAGAATGTATATTTCATAGTGGTTAGTCCACTTAGTTAGGTTGTATATGAAGTTTTATTAAATTAAATGTTAAAAAATAGAAACAATGTCCATGTACGATAAAAAAAAGTTTTGCATACATTAATATAAATTTAGAATATTGTTAAAAAAATTTAAACAACAATTATGAGTATAAACATTAGTATATAACGCATTTACTGAAACCTCAATCTTTTAGTACTAAGCTATAAATTTTGAGAAAAATTCAAAAATTATGAAAATACTGTTTAATACATAGTTGCATTTGGAAGGGGGGAAAATGTGGTTAGAAATTTTAAACTACTCTACAGAGGATAAAATTCAGTGTATAAAACATTAATAAAAAAACTCAACGTAAGGATTAACCCACAAATTAAATATTTTAAAAAATTCAATATTTTCGTAGGGTTAACCCAGAATTTTTTCAAAAAAATTCTAAAATTACGATAATCTTTTTTTTTAATGCATAATTGCATCGCGTACTAATATAGGATGATGGTCAATAAGGTTTGACTCCTATGTTGTCGCTGTTTCTCAAGAGAATAGAAATTTCATAATGATTATTCCATTGATTTAGGTAGTATATTAAATTATATTAAATTAATTGTTAAAATTTAGGAAACGATGTCCATCTACGATGAATAAAGTTTTGCATACATAAATATAAATTTAGAATATGGTTTGAAAAATTTAAACAACACTAAAGATGATAAAATTCAATATATAGAGTATTTACCGAAAACTAAATATTTTAGTAAAGGTCAACCTACAAATTTTGAGAAAAATTAAAAAACAAATATGACAATATTGTTTAATGCATAGTTGCATTTGGAAAGTGGGAGTAATGTGGTTAGAATTTTGAAACTACTCTAAATCGGATAGACATCAGTGTATATAATATTTACAAAAAAACTCAATATTTTCGTAAAGGTTAACCCACAATTTTTTCAAAAAATTCTAAAATTATGACAATTTTGTTTTAATGCATAATTGCATCTCGTACTGATATGGGATGATGGTCAATGAGTTTTGACACCTATGTTGTCGCCGTTTCTCTAGAGAATAGATATTTCATAATAGTTAGTCCATTGATTTAGGTAGTATATGAAGTTTTATTAAATTAATTGTTAACATTTAGGAAACAATGTCCATGTACGATGAATAAAAGTTTTGCATACATAAATATAAATTTAGAATATGGTTTGAAAAAATTAAACAACACTAAAGATGATAAAATTCAATATATAGAGTATTTACCGAAAACTAAATATTTTAGTAAGGGTTAACCTACAAATTTTGAGAAAAAATAAAAGAAAAATATGACAATATTGTTCAAAGCATAGTTGCATTTGGAAGGTGGGAAGAATGTCGTTAGAAATTTTAAACTACTCTAAATAGGATAAACTTCAGTGTATATAACATTTACAAAAAAACTCAATACTTTCGTAGGGGTTAACCCACAAGTGTTTTAAAAAATTCTAAAATTACGACAATTTTGTTTTAATGCATAATTGCATCTCGTACTGATATGGGATGATGGTCAATGAGGTTTGACACCTATGTTGTCGCCGTTTCTCTAGAGAATAGAGATTTCATAATAGTTAGTCCATTGATTTAGGTAGTATATGAAGTTTTATTAAATTAATTGTTAAAATTTAGGAAACGATGTCCATATACGATGAATAAAAGTTTTGCATACATAAATATAAATTTAGAATATGGTTTGAAAAATTTAAACAACACTAAAGATGATAAAATTCAATATATAGAGTATTTACCGAAAACTAAATATTTTAGTAAGAGTTAACTTACAAATTTTGAGAAAAACTTTAAAAAAATATGACAATATTGTTTTATGCATAGTTGCATTTGGAAGATGGGAAGAATGAGGTTAGAATTTTTTAACTACGCTAAATAAGATAAACTTCAGTGTATATAACATTTACAAAAAAACTCAATATTTTCGTAGGGGTTAACCCACAAATTTTTCAAAAAACTCTAAAACTACGACAATCTTGTTTTAATGCATAATTTCATCGCGTACTGATATAGGATGATGGTCAATGAGGTTTGGCACCTATGTTGTCGCCGTTTCTCTAGAGAATATAGATTTCATAATGATTAGTCCATTGATTTAGGTAATATAAGAAGTTTTATTAAATTAATTGTTAAAATTTAGGAAACGATGTACATATACGATGAATAAAAGTTTTGCATACATAAATATAAATTTAGAATATGGTTTGAAAAATTAAAAAAACACTAAAGATGATAAAATTGAATATATAGAGTATTTATCAAAAAATAAATATTTTAGTAAGGGTTAACCTACAAATTTTGAGAAAAAAATAAAAAACAAATATGACAATAATGTTTAAAGCATTGTTGCATTTGGAAGGTGGGAAGAATGTGGTTAGAAATTTTAAACTACTCTAAATAGGATAAACTTTAGTGTATATAACATTTACAAAAAGCTCAATATTTTCGTAGGGGTTAACCCACAAATTTTTTAAAAAAATTTAAAATTACGACAATTTTTTTTAATGCATAATTGCATCGCGTACTGATATAGGATGATGGTCAATGAGGTTTGGCACCTATGTTGTCGCCGTTTCTGTAGAATATAGAGATTTAATAATGATTAGTCCATTAATTTAGGTAGTATATAAAGTTTTATTAAATGAATTGTTAAAACTTAGGAAAGGATGTCCATGTACGATGAATAAAAGTTTTGCATACATAAATATAAATTTAGAATATTGTTTGAAAAACTTAAACAACACCAAAGATGATAAAATTCAATATATAGAGTATTTAACGAAAACTAAATATTTTAGTAAAGGTTAACCTATAAATTTTGAGAAAAATTAAAAAACAAATATGACAATATTGTTTAATGCATAGTTGCATTTGGAAGGTGGGAAGAATGTGGTTAGAATTTTAAAACTACTCTAAATAGGATAAACTTCAGTGTATATAACATTTACAAAAAAACTCAATATTTTCCTAGGGGTTAACCCACAAATTTTTCAAAAAATTCTAAAATTGCGACATTTTTTTTAATGCTTAATTATATCGCATACTGATATAGGATGATGTTCAATGAGGTTTGACACATTTGCTGTGTCTGTTTCTCTAGAGAATAGAGATTTCATAGTGGTTAGTCCATTGATTTAGGTAATATATGAAGTTTTATTAAATTAATTGTTAAAATTTAGGAAACAATGTCCATGTATGATGAAAACAAGTTTTGCATATATTAATATAAATTTAGAATATGGTTAGAAAAAATTTAAAGAAAAAGTAAAGAGGATAAAATTTAGTATATAGAGAATTCACCGAAAACTATATATTTTAGTAAGGATTAAACTACAAATTTTGTGAAAAATTAAAATAAATAAGACAATATTGTTTAATGCATAGTTGCATTTGGAAGGTGGGAAGAATGTGGTTAAAATTTTGAAAGTACTCTAAATAGGATAAACTTCAGTGTATAGAACATTTATAAAAAAACTCAATATTTTCGTAGGGGTTAACCCACAATTTTTTCAAAAAATTCTAAAATTACGAAAATATTGTTTTAATGCATCATTGCATCGCGTACTGATATAGGATATGGTCAATGAGGTTTGACACATTTGTTGTCTCCGTTTCTCTAGAGAATAGAGATTTGATAGTGGTTAGTCCATTGATTTAGGTAGTATATGAAGTTTTATTAAATTAATTGTTAAACTTTAGGAAACAATTTCCATTTAGTAGGGGTTAACTTACAAATTTTGAGAAACAAAAAAAGAAGACAATATTGTTTAATTCATAGTTGCATTTGGAAGGTGGAAAGAATGTGGTTAGAATTTTTAAACTACTCTCAATAGGATAAACTTCAGTGTATATAACTTTTACAAAAAAGCTCAATATTTTCGTAGGGGTTAACCCACAATATTTTCGTAGGGGTTAACCCACAATTTTTTCAAAAAATTCTAAAACTACGATAATCTTTTTAATGCATAATTGCCTTGCGTACTAATATAGGATGATGGTCAATGAGGTTTGGTTCCTATGTTGTCGCCGTTTCTCTAGAAATAGAGATTTCATAATGATTATTCCATTGATTTAGGTAGTATATGAAATTATATTAAATTAATTGTTAAAATTTAGGAAACGATGTCCATGTACGATGAATAAATTTTTTGCATACATAAATATAAATTTAGAATATGGTTTGAAAAATTTAAACAACACTAAATATGATAAAATTCAATATATAGAGTATTTACCGAAAACTAAATATTTTAGTAAGGGTCAACCTACAAATTTTGAGAAAAATTAAAAAACAAATATGACAATATTGTTTAATGCATAGTTGCATTTGGAAGGTGGGAATAATGTGGTTAGAATTTTAAAACTACTCTAAATTGGATAGACTTTAGTGTATATAATATTTACAAAAAAACTCAATATTTTCGTAAAGGTTAGCCCACAAATTTTTCAAAAAATTCTAAAATTACAACAATTTTGTTTTAATGCATAAATGCATCTCGTACTGATATGGGATGATGGTAAATGAGGTTTGACACATATGTTCTCGCCGTTTCTCTAGAGAATAGAGATTTCATAATGGTTAATCCATTGATTAAGATAAAATATGAAGTTTTATTAAATTAATTGTTTAAATTTACGAAACGATGTCCATGTACGATGAATAAAATTTTTGCATACATAAATATAAATTTAGAATATGGTTTGAAAAATTTAAACAACACAAAAAAATGATAAAATTCAATATATATAGTATTTACCAAAAACTAAATATTTTAGTAAGGGTTAACCTACAAATTTTGAGAAAAAATAAAAAACAAATATGACAATATTGTTTAATGCATAGTTGCATTTGGAAGGTGGGAAGAATGTTTTTAGAATTTTAAAACTACTCTAAATAGGATAAAGTTCAGTGTATATAACATTTACAAAAAAACTTAATATTTTCGTAGGGGTTAACCCACATTTTTTTCAAAAAATTCTAAGATTACGATAATTTTGTTTTAATGCATAATTGCATCGCGTACATATATAGGATGATGGTCAATGAGGTTTGGCACCTATGTTGTCACCGTTTCTCTAGAGAATAGAGATTTCATAGTGGTTAGTCCATTGATTTATGTAGTATATGAAGTTTTATTAAATTAGTTGTTAAAATTTAGGAAACGATGTCCATGTACGATGAATAAAAGTTTTACATACATAAATATAAATTTAGTATATGGTTTGAAAAAATTAAACAACACTAAAGATGATAAAATTAAATATATAGAGTATTTACCGAAAACTAAATATTTTAGTAAGGGTTAACCTACAAATTTTGAGAAAAAATTAAAAAAAATATGACAATATTGTTTTATGCATAGTTGCATTTGGAAGGTGGGAAGAATGTGGTTAGAATTTTTAAACTACGCTAAATAGCTCAACTAATACTTTCTATAGGTCGATTATCAAGATAAAGCAAAGTATAGTACAAGAAGCCTTCCGCTTATTTGTTCTCCGTAGGGCGTTTTCAACCCACCAAATCTTTTTTCTCTCATAAAATATCCGTCAAAATTTAAACGAGCAATCTGTTCTAGCTGTGGTATAATGAATTTAACATCGTTCAAAACACTCGTCTATCCCCTGAGACGAAATTCATATTAGAGATCTATGATGGTCAATGAGGGTTTGGAACTCTCATCGTTTCACATGTCTCTCCTCTTACGATTCAGAAGGAGTATAGATGTATTTCCATGAATTAGGTCTTAGCCCTATTTTTTTGATTAGTTTAAGCTTATCATACTGCTAATTATTGAGACTGTTATTATAATTTAATTCTGTTTTAACAATATATTAGGATTTATACTGATACTGCAACCTAGTTTCTGAAAAGTGGCCAGGGGTTACATATTACGTATTATGCAAATAATTAAATTCTCTTGCATACGATTTAAAATACTGCATCATAAATGCGTTTTTAAAATCAATTGATAGTGATGTTTAGAGCTATGGGTTTCGATAAAATCTCTAACAACAATTAAAACTCAAATAGGTACTTAAGAATCTGCGTTAAAAGTTCGAAGAATTAAAATAAGAAGCTTAGTTGATTCTCACTGTATGAAAAATTTTAAATGATAATATAGTTATTAAGTATACTCCTACAAGAATATTTGATGAAATAGTTTTAATAAACAAATTATATTCTGATGACAATTTATGTGTTTAATGGCATAAAAGTTGGCATTTTTAGTTAAGTGGTGTTTCGTCTGATTTTTTTACGGATTCGATACATTGTGGTCGTTCTTAGGTAAATTGTTTTAATTAAAGACTACTTCTAAACCTGATTGTGAGTAGACCTGTGCCATTCTACAGTTGTTGAAACCGTGTAAAACACATCTCTAATTAATATTTTACAAAAACTCAATATTTTTTTCATCTC
>CAJHQP010003970.1:0-60486 GCA_905132765.1 Moricandia arvensis | reverse complement strand
CCGAGGCATCACCAACATATCTATTTCAACGTTTAGTAAGTCAGGCAGCATAAAGAAGAGGTGATTGAGATAGAGCGTCTCTCTTTTAGGTTATGGAAAGCCCTCTCTTGTTGCTTGCTCCCCACTTGAATCCGACATCCTTCTTTATCACGTCAGTCAAGGGAGCTGCAATGTGCTAAAGTCTCTCACAATCGCCTATAGACTCCAGCAAGCCCATGGGACTCCTCACTTCCTACTCAGTGTTATGGAGCTCGGCAGTCTTTGATGGCTTTTGATCTTCTCCTCATCGACCTTAACTCCATCTGCACTTACAACAAACCTAGGAAACCAAGTTATGCCGTGTCAAAAGGTGGACTTCTTCAATGATTGGCATAAGGCGTTTATTGTCATTCCTTAAAACATTCAGTAGACAGGCCCTAAGATGTTCTAGATGTTCTTCTAAGTTCTTGCTATATACTAAGATGTCATCAAAGTATACTACAACAGAAATGCCTATGAATGACCTAAGAACATGATTCATTAACCTCATGAATGTACTAGGTGCATTGGTTAATCCAAATGGCATAACTAACCACTCATATTATCCATGTTTAGTTTTGAATGCAGTTTTCCATTCATCTCTTCTTTCATCCTAATCTGATGATAACCACTTTTCAAATCTATCTTAGAAAAGATGCAAGAACCATGCAATTCATCAAGCATATCATCAAGTCCTAGGGATAGGATGGCGATACTTCACTGTGATGTTGTTGATTGATCTACAATCAACACACATACGCCATGTACCATCCTTCTTAGGCACTAGGAGCACTGGTACAGCACATGGGCTCAAGCTCTCTCGGATATAGCCCTTCTCCATGAGTTCCTCTACTTGTCTTTGTAACTCCTTGGTCTCAACCGGATTGGTTCTGTATGCTGGACGGTTTGGAAGTGTAGATCCTGGAACAAAGTCTATCTGGTGCTCAATCCCTCTCAAAGGTGGTAAACCAATGGGATTGTCGTCTGGAAATACATCTTGAAACTCCTGCAAAAGAGAAACCATTTCACTCGGATACACCGGTGTAGAATTGTTAGGTTCAAAAGAGTTTCTTTAAACACAAGTAAGATAGCAGATTGTTGAGAGTAGAGAGTTCTTTTGATATCACCCATGTTAGCATAGAAGTTAGGATGCTTAGTTCCAGCCGGATTTAGATCAACTCTCCTTCTTCTTTTGGAGTTGAACCTGATCTTGTTGAACTTCCTTAGGTGTCAAGGGAACCAGAGTGGTCTTGCGTCCTTGAACTCAAAGGAGTGCTTGTTGGTGAAGCCATCATGGATAACTCGGCGATCAGATTGCCAAGGTCTTCCAAGAAGTATGTGACCAGCTTCCATAGGCAACACATCACACAAGACTTCATCTTCATATCTCCCAATGGCTAAGGGAATAAGGAATTGACTTGAGACCTTCATGGTGCTTCTTCATTCAGCCATTGTAGCCGGTAAGGGTTTGGGATGCTTCTGAACCTTCAATCCCAACTTCTTGACCAGGGGTTTCACTCGCAGCATTCACACAACTACCTCCATCAACATGAGGCTGCACACTTTCCCTTGGACCAAGCACCGGGTGTAGAAGAGGTTCTCACACGCTGCTCCAGCTCCTCAGCCTTGTTTTGCAAGCCTTAGAAGTCTTCTTGGCTACTAAAAGCTTCCCCTGGACTGGTCCTTCTTCATGTTCTTCTTCAGTGTCTTCTGGTCAGACTCGGTGATGTCATCTTCTGAGGCATACTCTCCATCTTCCAGCAAATCATGACTCTCTTGTTGGTACATTCAGAGGCGTAATGACCTCTTCCTTGGCACTTGAAACACTTGACATCACGAGCTCTGGAAACTAGAGGCTTCAACCTTGCCTTTGCCCTTGTCAAAAGCACTGCTTGGTTTGGTCTCTTCTCTTGGATAGGACCTGTGATCCTTCTGGAACGGCTTAGACTCCTTAGGGTAAGGTGTCTTCTCTTCCTTTGGGTTGTGTAACCGGTTAGAGCCATAGTGGTTGCGTGAATGTCCCTTCCTCTTGAGCTGCTGCTCCACAAGAATAGCTTTGTGTAGCATCTCTTCAAGCTCCACATAGTGTTGCATCTCAAATTGTCTTGTATCTCTCGGTTTAAACCACATAGGAACCTTGACATGGTTGCTTCTCTATCTTCTGATATGCTCGCTCTTAGCATGAGCAAATCCATCTCCTGGTAATACTCCTCCACTGATCTTGAGCCTTGGGTAAGTTTCCTAAGCCGGTGATGCAAGTCTCTGTGGTAGTGACTTGGAACAAACCTCTTGCGCATGATAGACTTCATCTCTGTCCAAGTCTCAACTGGTTCCTCTCCATTCCTTCTACGAGTTGTGATGTACTGATCCCACCAACTTAGAGCATAGTCATAGAATTCGGTAGCAGCAATCTGAATCTTCTTGTGGTTTGTGTACTGCTTACACTGAAAGACTAGCTCAATCTTCTTCTCCCACTCAAGGTAGGCATCCGGATCAGCTTTGCCATGGAATGGGGGTATCTTTATCTTCAAACCAGCAAGCTCATCTCCCTGGTTCATCTTCTCTCTTGGGCACGCCTATGTCTTCTTTGGCTTTGTCTTGAGGATGAACTGAGGTGTTCATACTCATTGTCAGTCTCCTCATAACCGGCATGCTCTTGGCGAGTTGCATGAAGTCTCTCTTCTCTCCTAGTCTCCCGGTTTGGAACTTGACCAGTAGCTCTCCTGATGTCTTCTCTGAGCTCCCTCCGAATGTCATTGAGGTTGGTTCTCATCATTCTCGGTCATGGTTGCTACCATGTTCTGATTGAGTTGAGCCGACATAGCCTCCATGAGAAGCTTGTTCTTCCTAACGAGTGCAGCTTCTTCTTCAGACTCGGATCCCATGCTTCCTGCACAAAGGTAAACAAAAATAACCAGTAAAAGGGTTCAATATAAAGAGATAAGCAAAAAGGAAAAAGGATAAAACAACCTAAAGCTTCTTCTGCAAGACAAAAGCAAAAAGGATAATCGGCTACAAGCAAAAAGGAGATTAGGGTTTGCCCGATTCAAGTAAAAAGGAAATTCTTTAAACTTTGTCTAAACTTTTCTAAGCTTGTCTAGCACCCTAAAAACCTTAATCTACTCGTGTTCAAGGTGATTATCAAGTTAAACAGGTGAAACAAAGTGATCTAAAAGGAAAAAGACAACTTGTGCGGCTAGGGTTTCTATCTGCTCTAGGGGTTTCTTGCAAGCAAAAAGGAAAAGTTTAAAAACTTGTCTTAGTTTCTTATGAAACTCGAGCAGCCCTAAACAGATTAGATCTATTGCTTAATCAAGGTAATAGAGATGAAACACGGATGAAACAAAAACAATAAGAGAGAAAACAAGCACTTCCCAACCAAAGTTGCTCTGATACCACTTGATGCGTCCCTAGGATGCTCTTTGGTTGATGGGAATGGATAATCCTTGCAAGAACGAATCAGAGACTCAAGTTCTTCAAGGCGTGTGGATTGAATGGTGACACAAGAGGGATGGATGAACTCTTGATACTCCTAGCATGAACAAACCGGATATGACACACCGATTTAGACACCCTTAGGTCTCTGGATATTACACACCAGAACTCGACACACTTTCTAGAGAGAGAGCCGTCAAGGAGAAAGAATACTCGTTGATAAAAAGTTGGATCCGTTTACAATAGGGTTTAGGAACCCTTTAAATAAAAAAGAAACCGAGAACAAGCTCTCTAGGGTTTCGGAAATAAGCAAAATGGAAAACTATGGTTTAACTTTAACATATGCTTAAAAATAACATAAAATGTAAACTTCTTTCTAGACTTGGACGCGAGATAGGGCCTAAGTGATGTGAAGACAAGTTGTGGCCTCGTTAAAAACCTTCCTCCGGAAAACCTCGTGGGACAAAACCAAAAGCAAGGAAAAGAGCACGCACCCCATGTCTTGCCTAGACACTAACTCAGCTTGATGTAGAGATGGCTTGAATTGTGATCAAGACACCTCGGATCAGACCTTGTCCAAGACTTTCTTGTTGTGGATGTGAAGTGAGTAATCCAACAACATTCTCTTTAAGCTTCTTGACTCTGGAACGAGTCATGGGACCTTCAGGAATGGCTAGAGCATCTCACCAGGCTGCTGTTGCAAGGTGGCTTCATGTGGCTCATCTAGACTCTCCTTGTTCTCCTTAGTGATCCGGTCCATGATCACATCACAACCTATGACAAAGAACTCTATGCCTTGGTGAGGGCATTACAAACGTGGCAACATTACTTGTGGCCCAAGGAGTTTGTCATACACACTGATCATGAGTCCCTAAAGTATCTAAAAGGGCAGAGTAAGCTTAGCAAGAGACACGCAAGGTGGGTGGAATTCATTGAGACCTTCCCATACGTGATCAAGTATAAAAAAGGTAAGGAGAACATAGTTGCTGATGCACTATCTCGGAGGTATGTTCTCTTGACCACTCTAGATGTTAAGTTGCTTGGATTTGAGCAGATAAAGATATATATGATACTGACCATGATTTCAAGGAAGCCTATGCTTCTTGTGAGAAGTTTGCTGCAGGACATTACTTCAGGCTAGAAGGCTACTTGTTTTATGATAATAGATTGTGTGTGCCTAACTGCTCTTTGAGAGATCTCTTTGTCAGGGAATCCCATGGGGGCAGTCTAATGGGACACTTTGGGGTTGCCAAGACCTTAAAAGTTTTGCAGGATCACTTCTATTGGCCGCATATGAAGAGAGATGTGGAGAGAATCTGTGGGAGGTGTGCTACTTGCAAGCATGCCAAGTCCCAAGTCCAATCCCAGGGTTTGTATACTCCTTTACCCATTCCACACCATCCCTGGAATGACATTTCCATGGACTTTGTTGTTGGATTACCTAGGACTAGAACCGGAAAGGACTCAATCTTTGTTGTTGTTGATAGGTTCTCTAAGATGGCACATTTCATAGCATGTCATAAGACTGATGATGCATTACATGTTGCTAACTTGTTCTTTAAAGAAGTTGTTCGTTTGCATGGCATGCCTAGAACTATAGTTTCTGATAGGGATACTAAGTTTCTTAGTTACTTCTGGAAGACACTTTGGTCTAAGCTAGGCACTAAACTGTTGTTTTCTACTACTTGTCACCCGCAAACTGAATGGACAAACTGAAGTGGTTAATAGAACCTTAGGAACACTCCTGCGTGCATTCATTAAAAAGAACTTAAGGACATGGGAAGAATACTTACCACATTGTGAATTTGCATACAATCATGCTATGCATTCTGCTTCTAAGTATTCACCTTTTGAGATTGTTTATGGGTTCAATCCCACCTCCCCTTTGGATCTAATGCCTTTACCTGAGTGTGAAAGGATCAGTCTAGATGGCAAGAAGAAAGCAGAGATGGTCCAACGGATCCATGAGAAGGCTAGACAAAACATTGAGCAGAAAACCAAGCTTTATGAGAAGCAAGCCAACAAGGGGAGACGTGTGAGGACCTTTTGAAGTTGGTGACCAAGTTTGGTTGCACCTGAGGAAAGATAGGTTCCCAACGAGAGGAAGTCCAAACTGATGCCAAGGGTTGATGGACCTTTCGAGATCATCCACAAGATCAATGACAATGCCTACAAACTTGATCTCCAAGGTAAGTACGATGTATCAAATAGCTTCAATGTCACTGACTTGGCTCCTTTTGCTGTAGATGAACCTGATTTGAGGACAAATCCTTTTCAAGAGGGAGGGGATGATGTGATCATGGACCGGATCACTAAGGAGAACAAGGAAAGTCTAGATGAGCCACATGAAGCCACATTGCACCAGCAGCCTGGTGATGATGCTCTAGCCATTCCTGAAGGTCCCATGACTCGTTCCAGAGTCAAGAAGCTTAAAGAGAATGTTGTTGGATTACTCACTTCACATCCACAACAAGAAAGTCTTGGACAAGGTCTGATCCGAGGTGTCTTGATCACAATTCAAGCCATCTCTACATCAAGCTGAGTTAGTGTCTAGGCAAGACATGGGGGTGCGTGCTCTTTTCCTTGCTTTTGGTTTTGTCCCACGAGGTTTTTCCGGAGGAAGGTTTTTAACGAGGCCACAACTTGTCTTCACATCACTTAGGGCCCTATCTCGGTCCAAGTCTAGAAAGAAGTTTACATTTTATGTTATTTTTAAGCATATGTTAAAGTTAAACCATAGTTTCCATTTTGCTTATTTTCCGAAACCCTAGAGAGCTTGTTCTCGGTTTCTTTTTATTTAAAGGGTTCCTAAACCCTATTGTAACTCATCCAACTTTTTATCAACGAGTATTCATTCTCCTTGACGGCTCTCTCTCTAGAAAGTGTGTCGAGTTCTGGTGTGTAATATCCAGAGACCTAAGGGTGTCTAAATCGGTGTGTCATATCCGGTTTGTTCATCTAGGAGTATCAAGAGTTCATCCATCCCTCTTGTGTCACCATTCAATCCACACGCCTTGAAGAACCTTGAGTCTCTGATTCGTTCGTTGCAAGGATTATCCATTCCATCACCAAGAGCCCTAGGCGCCATCATTGGGTTCCTCGTGGTTTGATTAAAATCCAAGAAGATATCTGAAATATCGCTTCAACCAGGGCAAAGACTGGAATCCCTGAGTATGAAAGTTGGATAGGCTTCTTCCTCATGATCTTATAAGATTATCAACTTCCGATCATTGTCCACTAATTAATGGTTCCAAATCATGCTTCTATCATCTTGGTTCGTCCTTGGGGTTTGATTAGATCAAGAAAGATATTGCAATATGTCCAAACAGGCTAATCTTGATTCAACTGAAATAGAAATTTGGATAGCTTCTTCCTCATTTACTCCTGTGAGATTTATTCAACTTCCTTATCACGTCCACTGATTAATGTTTCCAAATCATCTTCTAACATCTTGGTTCCCCTGGTTTGATTAGAATCAAGAAGATATTGGAATATGTCACAGGCTAATCTGGAATCACCTGAATAGAAAGTGGGATAGCTTCTTCCTCATGACTCCTATGAGATTTATTCAACTTCCTGGTCACTTTCCACTGATTAATGGTTCCAAATCAATGCTTCTTACATCTTGGTTCCTCCTGGTTTGATTAGAATCAGAAGATATTGCAATATGTTCAAACAGGCTAATCTGGAATCACCTGAATAGAAAGTGGGATAGCTTGTTCCTCATGACTCCTATGAGATTTATTCAACTTCCTGGTCACTTTCCACTGATTAATGGTTCCAAATCATGCTTCTTACATCTTGGTTTCCTCCTGGTTTGATTAGAATCAAGAAGATATTGCAATATGTCCAAACAGGCTAATCTGGAATCACCTGAATAGAAAGTGGGATAGCTTCTTCCTCATGACTCCTATGAGATTTATTCAACTTCCTGGTCACTTTCCACTGATTAATGGTTCCAAATCATGCTTCTTACATCTTGGTTCCTCCTGGTTTGATTAGAATCAAGAAGATATTGCAATATGTTCAACAGGCTAATCTGGAATCACACTGAATAGAAAGTGGGATAGCTTTTTCCTCATGACTCCTATGAGATTTATTCAACTTCCTGGTCACTTTCCACTGATTAATGGTTTCAAATAAAGCTGTTTACATCTTGGTTTCTCCTGGTTTGATTAGAATCATGAATATATTGCCATGTGTTCGAACAGGCTAATCTGGAATCACCTGAATAGAAAGTGGGATAGCTTGTTCCTCATGACTCCTATGAGATTTATTCAACTTCGTGGTCACTTTCACTGATTAATGGTTCCAAATCATGCTTCTTACATCTTGGTTTCCTCCTTGTTTGATTAGAATCAAGAAGATCTTGCAATATGTCCAAACAGGCTAATCTGGATTCACCTGAATAGAAAGTGGGATAGCTTCTTCCTCATGACTCCTATGAGATTTATTCAACTTCCTAGTCACTGTCCACTGATTAATGGTTCCAAATCATGCTTCTTACATCTTGGTTCGTCCTGGTTTGATTAGAATCAAGAAGATATTGCAATATGTCCAAACGGCTAATCTGGAATCACCTGAATAGAAAGTGGGATAGCTTCTTCTCATGACTCCTATGAGATTTATTCAACTTCCTGGTCATTGTCCACTGATTAATGGTTTCCAAATCATGCTTCTTACATCTTGGTTCCTCCTGGTTTGATTAGAATCAAGAAGATATTGAATATGTTCAATACAGGCTATCTGGAATCACCTGAATAGAAAGTGGGATAGCTTGTTCCTCATGACTCCTATGAGATTTATTCAACTTCCTGGTCACTTTCCACTGATTAATGGTTTCAAATAAAGCTGTTTTACATCTTGGTTTCTCCTGGTTTGATTAGAATCATGAATATATTGCCATGTGTTCGAACATGCTAATCTGGAATCACCTGAATAGAAAGTGGGATAGCTTGTTCCTCATGACTCCTATGAGATTTATTCAACTTCGTGGTCACTTTCCACTGATTAATGGTTCCAAATCATGCTTCTTACATCTTGGTTCCTCCTTGTTTGATTAGAATCAAGAAGATCTTGCAATATGTCAAACAGGCTAATCTGGATTCACCTGAATAGAAAGTGGGATAGCTTCTTCCTCATGACTCCTATGAGATTTATTCAACTTCCTAGTCACTTTCCACTGATTAATGGTTCCAAATCATGCTTCTTACATCTTGGTTTCGTCCTGGTTTGATTAGAATCAAGAAGAAATTGCAATATGTCCAAACAGGCTAATCTGGAATCACCTGAATAGAAAGTGGGATAGCTTCTTCCTCATGACTCCTATGAGATTTATTCAACTTCTGTCACTTTCCACTGATTAATGGTTCCAAATCATGCTTCTTACATCTTGGTTCTCCTGGTTTGATTAGAATCAAGAAGATATTGCAATATGTCAAACAGGCTAATCTGGAATCACCTGAATAGAAAGTGGGATAGCTTCTTCCTCATGACTCCTATGAGATTTATTCAACTTCCTGGTCACTTTCCACTGATTAATGGTTCCAAATCATGCTTCTTACATCTTGTTTCCTCCTTGTTTGATTAGAATCAAGAAGATCTTGCAATATGTCCAAACAGGCTAATCTGGAATTCACCTGAATAGAAAGTGGGATAGCTTCTTCCTCATGACTCCTATGAGATTTATTCAACTTCCTGGTCACTGTCCACTGATTAATGGTTCCAAATCATGCTTCTTACATCTTGGTTCGTCCTGGTTTGATTAGAATCAAGAAGATATTGCAATATGTCCAACAGGCTAATCTGGAATCACCTGAATAGAAAGTGGGATAGCTTCTTCCTCATGACTCCTATGAGATTTATTCAACTTCCTGGTCACTTTCCACTGATTAATGGTTCCAAATCATGCTTCTTACATCTTGGTTCCTCCTGGTTTGATTAGAATCAAGAAGATATTGCAAATTATTCAAACAGGCTAATCTGGAATCACCTGAATAGAAAGTGGGATAGCTTGTTCCTCATGACTCCTATGAGATTTATTCAACTTCCATGGTCACTTTCCACTGATTAATGGTTCCAAATCAATGCTTCTTACATCTTGTTTCTCCTGGTTTGATTAGAATCAAGAAGATATTGCAATATGTTCAAACAGGCTAATCTGGAATCACCTGAATAGAAAGTGGGATAGCTTCTTCCTCATGACTCCTATGAGATTTATTCAACTTCCTGGTCACTTTCCACTGATTAATGGTTCCAAATCATGCTTCTTACATCTTGGTTCCTCCTTGGTTTGATTAGAATCAAGAAGATATTGCAATATGTCCAAACAGGCTAATCTGGATTCACCTGAATAGAAAGTGGGATAGCTTTTCCTCATGACTCCTATGAGATTTATTCAACTTCCTGTCAATTTCCACTGATTAATGGTTCCAAATAATGCTTCTTACATCTTGGTTTCTCCTGGTTTGATTAGAATCAAGAAGATATTGCAATATGTCCAAACAGGCTAATCTGGAATCACCTGAATAGAAAGTGGGATAGCTTGTTCCTCATGACTCCTATGAGATTTATTCAACTTCCTAGGTCACTGTCCACTGATTAATGGTTCCAAATCATGCTTCTTACATATTGGTTCCTCCTGTTTGATTAGAATCAAGAAGAAATTTGCAATATGTCAAACAGGCTAATCTGGAATCACCTGAATAGAAAGTGGGATAGCTTGTTCTCATGACTCCTATGAGATTTATTCAACTTCCTGGTCACTTTCCACTGATTAATGGTTCCAAATCATGCTTCTTACATCTTGGTTTCCTCCTGGTTTGATTAGAATCATGAAGTATATTGCAATATGTTCAAACAGGCTAATCTGGAATTCACCTGAATAGAAAGTGGATAGCTTCTTCCTCATGACTCCTATGAGATTTATTCAACTTCCTGAGTCACTTTCCACTGATTAATGGTTCCAAATCAGGCTTGCTTACATCTTGTTTCTCCTGGTTGATTAGAATCAAGAAGATATTGGAAATATGTCCAAACAGGCTAATCTGGAATCACCTGAATAGAAAGTGGATAGCTTCTTCCTCATGACTCCTATGAGATTTATTCAACTTCTGGTCACTTTCCACTGATTAATGGTTTCAAATAAGCTTCTTACATCTTGGTTTCTCCTGGTTTGATTAGAATCAATGAAGTATATTGCAATGTGTTCAAACAGGCTAATCTGGAATCACCTGAATAGAAAGTGGATAGCTTCTTCCTCATGACTCCTATGAGATTTATTCAACTTCCTGGTCACTTTCCACTGATTAATGGTTCCAAATCATGCTTCTTACATCTTGGTTCCTCCTGGTTTGATTAGAATCAAGAAGAAATTGCAATATGTCCAAACGGGCTAATCTGGAATCACCTGAATAGAAAGTGGGATAGCTTCTTCCTCATGACTCCTATGAGATTTATTCAACTTCCTGGTCACTTGTCACTGATTAATGGTTCCAAATCATGCTTCTTACATCTTGGTTCGTCCTGGTTTGATTAGAATCAAGAAGATATTGCAATATGTTCAAACAGGCTAATCTGGAATCACCTGAATAGAAAGTGGGATAGCTTCTTCCTCATGACTCCTATGAGATTTATTCAACTTCTTGGTCACTTTCCACTGATTAATGGTTTCAAATAAAGCTTTTACATCTTGGTTTCTCCTGGTTTGATTAGAATCATGAATATATTGCCATGTGTTCGAACAGGCTAATCTGGAATCACCTGAATAGAAAGTGGGATAGCTTGTTCCTCATGACTCCTATGAGATTTATTCAACTTCTGGTCACTTTCCACTGATTAATGGTTCCAAATCATGCTTCTTACATCTTGGTTTCTCCTGGTTTGATTAGAATCAAGAAGATCTTGCCAATATGTTCCAAACAGGCTAATCTGGAATCACCTGAATAGAAAGTGGGATAGCTTCTTCCTCATGACTCCTATGAGATTTATTCAACTTCCTAGTCACTTTCCACTGATTAATGGTTCCAAATCATGCTTCTTACATCTTGGTTCCTCCTGGTTTGATTAGAATCAAGAAGATATTGCAATATGTCCAAACAGGCTAATCTGGAATCACCTGAATAGAAAGTGGGATAGCTTCTTCCTCATGACTCCTATGAGATTTATTCAACTTCCTAGTCACTGTCCACTGATTAATGGTTCCAAATCATGCTTCTTACATCTTGGTTCGTCCTGGTTTGATTAGAATCAAGAAGATATTGCAATATGTTCCAAACAGGCTAATCTGGAATCACCTGAATAGAAAGTGGGATAGCTTCTTCCTCATGACTCCTATGAGATTTATTCAACTTCCTGGTCACTTTCCACTGATTAATGGTTCCAAATCATGCTTCTTACATCTTGGTTCCTCCTGGTTTGATTAGAATCAAGAAGAAATTGCAATATGTCCAAACAGGCTAATCTGGAATCACCTGAATAGAAAGTGGGATAGCTTCTTCCTCATGACTCCTATGAGATTTATTCAACTTCTGGTCACTTTCCACTGATTAATGGTTTCCAAATCATGCTTCTTACATCTTGGTTTCTCCTGTTTGATTAGAATCAAGAAGATATTGCAATATGTTCAAACAGGCTAATCTGGAATCACCTGAATAGAAAGTGGGATAGCTTCTTCCTCATGACTCCTATGAGATTTATTCAACTTCCTGGTCACTTTCCACTGATTAATGGTTCCAAATCATGCTTCTTACATCTTGTTTCCTCCTTGTTTGATTAGAATCAAGAAGATATTGCAATATGTCCAAACAGGCTAATCTGGATTCACCTGAATAGAAAGTGGGATAGCTTCTTCCTCATGACTCCTATGAGATTTATTCAACTTCCTAGTCACTGTCCACTGATTAATGGTTCCAAATCATGCTTCTTACATCTTGGTTCGTCCTGGTTTGATTAGAATCAAGAAGAAATTGCAATATGTCCAAACGGGCTAATCTGGAATCACCTGAATAGAAAGTGGGATAGCTTCTTCCTCATGACTCCTATGAGATTTATTCAACTTCGTGGTCACTTTCCACTGATTAATGGTTCCAAATCATGCTTCTTACATCTTGGTTCTCCTGGTTTGATTAGAATCAAGAAGATATTGCAATATGTTCAAACAGGCTAATCTGGAATCACCTGAATAGAAAGTGGGATAGCTTCTTCCTCATGACTCCTATGAGATTTATTCAACTTCCTGGTCACTTTCCACTGATTAATGGTTTCCAAATCATGCTTCTTACATCTTGGTTCCTCCTGGTTTGATTAGAATCAAGAAGATATTGCAATATGTTCAAACAGGCTAATCTGGATCACCTGAATAGAAAGTGGGATAGCTTCTTCCTCATGACTCCTATGAGATTTATTCAACTTCCTGGTCACTTTCCACTGATTAATGGTTTCAAATAAGCTGTTTACATCTTGGTTTCTCCTGGTTTGATTAGAATCATGAATATATTGCCATGTGTTCGAACAGGCTAATCTGGAATCACCTGAATAGAAAGTGGGATAGCTTCTTCCTCATGACTCCTATGAGATTTATTCAACTTCTGGTCACTTTCCACTGATTAATGGTTCCAAATCATGCTTCTTACATCTTGGTTCCTCCTGGTTTGATTAGAATCAAGAAGATATTGCAATATGTCCAAACAGGCTAATCTGGATTCACCTGAATAGAAAGTGGGATAGCTTCTTCCTCATGACTCCTATGAGATTTATTCAACTTCCTAGTCACTTTCCACTGATTAATGGTTCCAAATCATGCTTCTTACATCTTGGTTCGTCCTGGTTTGATTAGAATCAAGAAGATATTGCAATATGTCCAAACAGGCTAATCTGGAATCACCTGAATAGAAAGTGGGATAGCTTCTTCCTCATGACTCCTATGAGATTTATTCAACTTCCTGGTCACTTTCCACTGATTAATGGTTTCAAATCATGCTTCTTACATCTTGGTTTCTCCTGGTTTGATTAGAATCAAGAAGATATTGCAATATGTTCAAACAGGCTAATCTGGAATCACCTGAATAGAAAGTGGGATAGCTTTTCCTCATGACTCCTATGAGATTTATTCAACTTCCTGGTCACTTTCCACTGATTAATGGTTTCAAATAAAGCTTTTTACATCTTGGTTTCTCCTGGTTTGATTAGAATCATGAATATATTGCCATGTGTTCGAACAGGCTAATCTGGAATCACCTGAATAGAAAGTGGGATAGCTTGTTCCTCATGACTCCTATGAGATTTATTCAACTTCGTGGTCACTTTCCACTGATTAATGGTTCCAAATCATGCTTCTTACATCTTGTTCCTCCTTGTTTGATTAGAATCAAGAAGATATTGCAATATGTCCAAACAGGCTAATCTGGAATCACCTGAATAGAAAGTGGGATAGCTTCTTCCTCATGACTCCTATGAGATTTATTCAACTTCCTAGTCACTTTCCACTGATTAATGGTTCCAAATCATGCTTCTTACATCTTGGTTCTCCTGGTTTGATTAGAATCAATGAATATATTGCAATGTGTTCGAACAGGCTAATCTGGAATCACCTGAATAGAAAGTGGGATAGCTTCTTCCTCATGACTCCTATGAGATTTATTCACTTCTGGTCACTTTCCACTGATTAATGGTTCAAATCAAGCTTTTACATCTTGGTTTCCTCCTGGTTTGATTAGAATCAAGAATATATTGCCAATATGTTCCAACAGGCTAATCTGGAATCACCTGAATAGAAAGTGGGATAGCTTGTTCCTCATGACTCCTATGAGATTTATTCAACTTCTGGTCACTTTCCACTGATTAATGGTTTCAAATAATGCTTTTACATCTTGGTTTCTCCTGGTTTGATTAGAATCATGAATATATTGCCATGTGTTCGAACAGGCTAATCTGGAATCACCTGAATAGAAAGTGGGATAGCTTTTTCCTCATGACTCCTATGAGATTTATTCAACTTCCTGGTCACTTTCCACTGATTAATGGTTTCCAAATCATTCTTCTTACATCTTGGTTCTCCTGGTTTGATTAGAATCAAGAAGATATTGCAATGTGTTCAAACAGGCTAATCTGGAATCACCTGAATAGAAAGTGGGATAGCTTGTTCCTCATGACTCCTATGAGATTTATTCAACTTCCTGGTCACTTTCCACTGATTAATGGTTCCAAATCATGCTTCTTACATCTTGGTTTCCTCCTGGTTTGATTAGAATCAGAAGATCTGCAATATGTCCAAACAGGCTAATCTGGATTCACCTGAATAGAAAGTGGGATAGCTTCTTCCTCATGACTCCTATGAGATTTATTCAACTTCCTAGTCACTTCCACTGATTAATGGTTCCAAATCATGCTTCTTACATCTTGGTTCGTCCTGGTTTGATTAGAATCAAGAAGAAATTGCAATATGTCCAAACAGGCTAATCTGGATTCACCTGAATAGAAAGTGGGATAGCTTCGTCCTCATGACTCCTATGAGATTTATTTAACTTCCTAGTCACTGTCCACTGATTAATGGTTCCAAATCATGCTTCTTACATCTTGGTTTGTCCAGGTTTGATTAGAATCAAGAAGAAATTGCAATATGTCCAAACAGGCTAATCTGGAATCACCTGAATAGAAAGTGGGATAGCTTCTTCCTCATGACTCCTATAAGATTTATTCAACTTCCTGATCATTTTCCACTGATTAATGGTTCCAAATCATGCTTCTTACATCTTGGTTCCTCCTGGTTTGATTAGAATCAATAAGATATTGCAATATGTCCAAACAGGCTAATCAGGATTCAACTGAATAGAAATTCGGATAGCTTCTTCCTCATTACTCCTGTAAGATTTATTCAACTTCCTTATCACTGTCCACTGATTAATGGTTCCAAATCATGCTTCTTACATCTTGGTTCCTCCTGGTTTGATTAGAATCAAGAAGATATTCGAATATGTCCAAACAGGCTAATCTGGAACCTGAATAAAAGTGGGATAGCTTCTTCCTCATGACTCCTATGAGATTTAATTAACTTCTGGTCACGTTCCACTGATTAATGGTTTCAAATAAAGCTTCTTACATCTTGGTTCCTCCTGGTTTGATTAGAATCATGAGTATATTGCCATGTGTTCAAACATGCTAATCTGGAATCACCTGAATAGAAAGTGGGATAGCTTCTTCCTCATGACTCCTATGAGCATTTATTTCAATTTCGTGGTCACATTCCACTGATAATGGTTCAACATCATGCTTCTTACATCTTGGTTCCTCCGGGTTTGATTAGAATCAATAAGAAATTACAATATGTCCAAACGGGCTAATCTGGAATCACCTGAATAGAAAGTGGGATAGCTTCTTCCTCATGACTCCTATACGATTTATTCAACTTCCTGGTCAATTTCCACTGATTAATGGTTCCAAATCATGCTTCTTACATCTTGGTTCCTCGTGGTTTGATTAGAATCAAGAAGATATTAAAATATGTTCAAACAGGCTAATCTGGAATCACCTGAATAGAAAGTGGGATAGCTTTTCCTCATGACTCCTATGAGATTTATTCAACTTCCTGGTCACTTTCCACTGATTAATGGTTTCAAATAAAGCTGTTTACATCTTGGTTTCTCCTGGTTTGATTAGAATCATGAATATATTGCCATGTGTTCGAACAGGCTAATCTGGAATCACCTGAATAGAAAGTGGGATAGCTTGTTCCTCATGACTCCTATGAGATTTATTCAACTTCGTGGTCACTTTCCACTGATTAATGGTTCCAAATCATGCTTCTTACATCTTGTTTCCTCCTTGTTTGATTAGAATCAAGAAGATCTTGCAATATGTCCAAACAGGCTAATCTGGATTCACCTGAATAGAAAGTGGGATAGCTTCTTCCTCATGACTCCTATGAGATTTATTCAACTTCCTAGTCACTGTCCACTGATTAATGGTTCCAAATCATGCTTCTTACATCTTGGTTCGTCCTGTTTGATTAGAATCAAGAAGAAATTGCAATATGTCCAAACGGGCTAATCTGGAGTCACCTGAATAGAAAGTGGGATAGCTTCTTCCTCATGACTCCTATAAGATTTATTCAACTTCCTGATCATTGTCCACTGATTAATGGTTCCAAATCAATCTTCTTACATTATTGGTTCGTCCTGTTTTGATTAGAATCAAGAAGATATTGCAATATGTCCAAACAGGCTAATCTGGATTAAACTGAATAAAAGTAGGATAGCTTCTTCCTCATTACTCCTATGAGATTTATTCAACGTCCTTATCACTGTCCACTGATTAATGGTTCCAAATCATTCTTCTTACATCTTGGTTTCTCCTGGTTTGATTAGAATCAAGAAGATATTGGAATATGTCCAAACAAGCTAACCTGAATAAAAAGTTGGATAGCTTCTTCCTCATGACTCGTATGAGATATATTCAACTTCTTGGTCACTTTCCACTAATTAATGGTTTCAAATAAAGCTTCTTACATCTTGGTTCCTCCTGGTTTGATTAGAATCATGAGTATATTGTCATGTGTTCAAACATGCTAATCTGGAATCACCTGAATAGAAAGTGGGATAGCTTCTTCCTCATGACTCCTATGAGATTTATTCAACTTCCTAGTCAATTTACACTGATTAATGGTTCCAAATCATTCTTCTTACGTCTTGGTTCGTCCTGGTTTGATTAGAATCAAGAAGAAATTGCAATATGTCCAAACGGGCTAATCTGGAATCACCTGAATAGAAAGTGGGATAGCTTGTTCCTCATGACTCCTATGCGATTTATTCAACTTCGTGGTCACATTACACTGATTAATGGTTCCAGATCATGCTTCTTACATATTGGTTCCTCCTTGTTTGATTAGAATCAAGAAGATCTTGCAATATGTCCAAACAGGGTAATCTGGATTCACCTGAATAGAAAGTGGGATAGCTTCGTCCTCATGACTCCTATGAGATTTATTCAACTTCCTAGTAACTGTCCACTGATTAATGGTTCCAAATAATGCTTCTTACATCTTGGTTCGTCCTGGTTTGATTAGAATCAAGAAGAAATTGCAATATGTCCAAACAGGCTAATCTAGATTCACCTTAATAGAAAGTGGGATAGCTTCGTCCTCATGACTCCTATGAGATTTATTCAACTTCCTAGTCACTGTCCACTGATTAATGGTTCCAAATCATGCTTCTTACATCTTGGTTTGTCCAGGTTTGATTAGAATCAAGAAGAAATTGCAATATGTCCAAACAGGCTAATCTGGAACCACCTGAATCGAAAGTGGGATAGCTTCTTCCTCATGACTCCTATAAGATTTATTCAACTTCCTGATCATTTTCCACTAATTATGAAAGATTGAGAAGAAATAGAGAATAAACGGATAGAATAGAGTTTGAGAGAGACTAGAAGAGATTTGGAGACTAAAAGCTTGAAACTTGGTTAAGAAACCATTTCGAGATGATGAACACCAAGAACACTAGAGAGAAATGAGAGAGACTCGAAAATTGCTTGCTTTGATTAATGAGAGGAGTTACAAATATATAGGGAAGGAAACAAGGGTTTACAACGGGTAGAAGATAAGGTTTCTTGCCAAGCATGTGGAGTCAACCGGTCTTAGGCGCGCCTAATTCAAACTTGTGGCTGGAGTGCTTCACACGCGAGATTCCTTTGGCATCTTGACCAGATGCTCTTCCAGCACGAGCCAGCCTGTCCAACGCGCGCCTCAGTCAAGCTTGGTCCGCTTGGTAACTAGTAAGAGTAACTCTGGGTCGAGTTACTCTTACCCGGGTAAGTTTTCTCGTCCATGGTAAACTTTCTTTTACCCACTTGTACGGACCACTTGTACGGCCTTGTACGGACCATCTGTACGGCCTTGTACGGACACCTCCAAACTTCTTCCTCTCCATTCCATAAGTCTTTTCCAGTCTTCCTAATAGATCATAACTCCATCTCTTATTCGGTTTAACACTCCCCCTCAAGCTTGACCATGTGGAACAAGTCAAGCTTGGAATGTCATGAGATCTTCCTCATTAAAAACCTTGCCAAAGAAAACCCTCCTTAGGGATAAAACCTCAGCAAGGAAAAGAGTAAAGACCTCATGACAGGGGATTAGTTTCACCTAGTGAGATCAATGAGTCCCAACCTCTGATGGATGGACTCAAGTGTCTTCTGTCTCGGGGCCTTAGTAAACACATCAGCCAACTGGTCTTCACTCCGGGTATAGCAAGGTAAGATCACTCCTTGGACTATCATCTGTCTTACTTTGTGGCAGTCAACTTCAATGTGCTTGGTTCTCTCATGAAACACCGAGTTGGATGCAATGTGGATTGCGGCTTGATTGTCACAATGCATGGTCATTGGTGTGGCTTGATCAATCTCCAAGTGCTTGAGTATTCCCTTGATCCAGACTAACTCATTAGTCAGCTTCAACATGGCCCTATACTCAGCCTCAGCACTCGAGCAGGATACTACTTTCTGCTTCTTGCTCTTCCAAGTGACCAAGTTCCCACCAATGAACGTGCAATAGCCTGTTGTAGACTTCCTATCTGCTCGATCTCCTGCCCAATCCGCATCACAGTATCCTACCACCTCAGTGCTTTTGTTGCATCCCATCCACACTCCTTGATCAGGTGAGCCATTCAGGTACATCAGAATCCGGTTAACCATGCTCCAATGATGTTCCTTTGGTCCTTGCATGTGTTGACTCACCTGGTTCACAGCAAAACATATATCAGGACGTGTAATGGTCAAGTAAATTAACTTACCAACAAGCTTTCTGTAGAGCTTGGCATCTTCAAACGGTTGACTGTCTTCAATCTCCCCCTCACGTGGAATCTTATACCCATCTTCTAATGGAGTCTTGACACTCTTTCCTCCAAGTCTACCTGCATCTTTCAAAAGATCAAGTGTATATTTTCTTTGAGAAAGGAATAAACCTTCCTTGGATCTACATATCTCAATCCCAAGGAAGTATTTCATTTCTCCCAAGTCTTTAATCTCAAAAACCGACTTTAGAAAGTCCTTGGTTGATTGAATCCCAACCTTGTCACTTCCTGTGATGATGATATCATCAACATACACAAGAAGGACTACTATACCTGAGGAAGTGGTCAAGGTGAAGAGAGTGTGGTCGAGTTCAGTCTTCTTGAAGCCCTTCCCATTGAGAGTTGTGCTCAGCTTGGTGTACCATGCTCTAGGAGATTGCTTTAGACCATAAATGGCCTTCTTCAATCTCAGAACGTTTCCATCTTTAACCAAGTGCTCAAGACCAGGAGGGGGAAGCATGTACACCTCATCTTCAAGCTCTCCTTGAAGGAAGGCATTCTTCACATCCATTTGCCAAAGACCCCATTCTAAGTTCACAGCAAGGGAGAGAACTATCCGGATAGTATGCAGCTTGGCAACCGGAGCAAAGGTATCAATGTAGTCTTCTCCATAAGTTTGAGTGAAACCTCTTGCCACCAGTCTTGTCTTCTTCCTTTCAACTTTCCCATTTGGAAGATACTTGATAGTAAAGATCCATCTGCTGGTCACAGCCTTCTTCCCTTTTGGTAGCTCACTCTCAAACCAAGTATCATTTTTGATCATTGCATCCGCTTCAGCTTTAACTGACTCCTTCCACTCCTTGTCTTGTACAGCCTCTTCATATGATCTTGGTAACTGACTCTCATCCAAACTGATCATAAAGGCTTTGTGCTCTTCCGGGTAATGAATTAGATTGCAAACAGCTTGGGCAGGATGAGCAACTGCTTGAGCATTATAATATACCCGGTTGTTGATCCAGTTGGATGGAGGGTTTCTCACTCTTGTACTTCTCCTCAAGGGTTGAACTTCTTGAGCTGCTTCTGGTTGAGCCTCCTCAACCTCTTCTTCTTCATGGTTTCCATCTCCAACTTCTTCATCACCTTGGTCCACACCTTGATCATGTGTGGAACCTGATTCTTCATCATACTGCTCCTCTGGTTCATTTCCCCCCTCATGATCAAGGTGGGGTTCTTGTCCATTAGTCGTGGGAAGACCTTCTTGTTGTTGTCCTCCTCCACTCCTCGGATCCTGAGATAAGTTAATCCCAAGATTTTCCAGTATTATCCTCAAGTTGGCTGCCTTGTCAGAAGCCAAATCCTTGAGTTCTGCTTGATTCTTCTCCTCATAGAACCCTCGTTCTTCCACGAACTTCACATCTCTAGACACCACTACCCTTCTGGTTGCTGGATCATAACACTTGTACCCTTTCTGAGTTGGTGAATAACCAATAAACATCCCCTTTGTGCTCTTAGCCTCCAACTTGTTCCTTAGCTCCCCCGGTTTATGAACAAAACAGAGGCAACCAAAGACCCTGATATGATCTAAGGCTGGTCTATGTTTGTTCAATACCTCAAAGGGTGATTGATCCTCAAGAACCTTAGTTGGGGTTCGGTTGATCAGATAACAAGCAGTAGCCACAGCATCACTCCAAAACCTCTTTGGCACATTAGCTTGGAACATCATGGACCTAGCAACTTCCATAAGGTGCCGGTTCTTCCTTTCAGCAACTCCATTCTGTTGTGGTGTGTAAGGACAGCTCGTTTGGTGAAGAATACCATGCTTGGATAGATGTTGCTTGAATGCTTGACTGGTATACTCCCCACCATTATCTGATCTCAAAATTTTCAGCTTAGCATTAAAATGGTTAGTCACATATGCTTGAAAATTTCTAAATGCATCAAGCACTCTATCCTTAGATGGAATCAAGGTTATCCAGGTGTATTTAGACTTCTCATCTATGAATGTGACAAAGTACTTATGGTTCTCTCTAGATAAGCAAGGTGCGGTCCAAACATCCGAGTGAATTAAATCAAAGCAGTGATCATAGATAGTGGAAGACTTTTGAAACACAGTTTTACAATGCTTGCCTAAGATACAAGCTTCACAATCATTATTTTCAAACATAACACCTGGAACCATTAAGCTTAAAGCCCTAACATGAGGATGTCCTAGTCTAGCATGCCACAAAGCATTCTTATTCAACGCAGAAACAGAAGTAAAGGAACAACTATGATCAGGTAAAGAAGTAAGCTCCTCAAGCAAGTAAAGATCTCCTTTTGTAACTCCTTTCCCAATCAACCGACTGCTCTCAATATCCTGAAACTTCACATCATTAGGGCTAAAGATCACATTGCATTGCAAGTCATTAGTACATCTCTTAACTGATAACAAGTTTGAAGTAAACTCAGGCATGTAAAAACATCTAGATTCTTTATCAAACAGTTTAAGCTTGCCTATACCCCTTATTGGAATTCTATCACCATTAGCTATCATAACATGTCCATGCGCAGGCTCAATATCCCTAATCAGACTAGTGTCACTAATCATATGATGAGATGCACCTGAATCAACTATCAATGGTTTAGACATGTTACAAGCACTATGAGATAAACCAACATTCCTAGAGTGAGTATAAGCATCAGTGTTATCATGAATACTAGCAATCTTAGATGCACCAAAAGAATACCCCCTGAGGTTACCAAAGATGTTACCATTGTCCTTGAGCATTTTGATGAGAGCATCCATCTCTGATCGGCGGATGAACTCATGCTCGTTTGGGCGGTTGGTTTGAGCTGTGTAGGACACCAGGGCTTTGTTATCACCACCTTCAGTCTCCTGTGTCCGAGTAGATGGTCCGGCTCCACCCCCTCCTTGCTGATCACTCCCTCCATAGCTCACATTCGCCCTTGCATCTCTGTCCTTCATGAACTTGGATGGCTTGAGGTGAGGATGGAGGATCCAGCACTGATGCTTCTTGTGACCTTGTCTCTTACAGTGATCACAGTTACCATTGAACCTCCTTTCTTCAAAGCGATTCACCTTGTTGGCTTGAGGTACCTCAGCTTGGTTAGCCAAGGTAAGCTCCCCCTTTCCTCCAAATAGGCCCAACGATCCTTGCTCCTTTTGAATCTGTGCGCAGACTTCCTCCAAGGTAGGCAGCTTCTCTGCTCGCAAGATGTGTTTCACCAGATCATTGTAGCTAGAGTTAAGAGTCAGGAGCAAGCCAAAGACTTTATCTTGTTCCCTTCTCTCATTAAGCTCAGCTGGATCGGTTGTGCTTGGCCTCAACATCTCAAGTTCAGACCACAAAGCTCTAAACTTTCCAAGGTGCTTTGTGAACTCCATGTCTTCTTGAGCTAGACTATTGATGGCTCGCTTAATCTCAAACACACGAGTAAGGTTTGAGATGTTACCATAAACCTTCTGAAGAGTGTCCCACAGGTCCTTTGCCTTCTCACAGTAGCTGTATGCCTCTAGGATAGACGGATCTAGAGAGCTTTGAAGGATAGACATCACCGTGTTGTCTTCCTGGATCCACTTCACTTCATCACATACGACAACCTCCTTGTCGCCTTCACGAGTAATGAGCTTTGGAGCCTCATCCTCAAGGATGTGGTTCCACAAACCCTTACTCCCCACTGCTGTCTTCACCACACGAGACCATAGGAGATAGTTTCCCCCCTTAAGTATCACTGGAATCACGGTTGTTTTGTTACTTTCCATCTTGAAGCTTTGCGGAATGAAAAAGGTGTTCTTGAGTGTTCTTCGTGAGATATGAAATCAAAACCCAGATTTACGAGAACCAGGCTCTGATACCATGAAAGATTGAGAAGAAATAGAGAATAAACGGATAGAATAGAGTTTGAGAGAGACTAGAAGAGATTTGGAGACTAAAAGCTTGAAACTTGGTTAAGAAACCATTTCGAGATGATGAACACCAAGAACACTAGAGAGAAATGAGAGAGACTCGAAAATTGCTTGCTTTGATTAATGAGAGGAGTTACAAATATATAGGGAAGGAAACAAGGGTTTACAACGGGTAGAAGATAAGGTTTCTTGCCAAGCATGTGGAGTCAACCGGTCTTAGGCGCGCCTAATTCAAACTTGTGGCTGGAGTGCTTCACACGCGAGATTCCTTTGGCATCTTGACCAGATGCTCTTCCAGCACGAGCCAGCCTGTCCAACGCGCGCCTCAGTCAAGCTTGGTCCGCTTGGTAACTAGTAAGAGTAACTCTGGGTCGAGTTACTCTTACCCGGGTAAGTTTTCTCGTCCATGGTAAACTTTCTTTTACCCACTTGTACGGACCACTTGTACGGCCTTGTACGGACCATCTGTACGGCCTTGTACGGACACCTCCAAACTTCTTCCTCTCCATTCCATAAGTCTTTTCCAGTCTTCCTAATAGATCATAACTCCATCTCTTATTCGGTTTAACACTATCCCACTTTTTATTCAGGTTAGCCTGATTGGACATATTGCAATATCTTCTTGATTCTAATCAAACCAGGACGAACCAAGATGTAAGAAGCATGATTTGGAACCATTAATCAGTGGACAATGATTAGGAAGTTGAATAAATCTCATAGGAGTCATGAGGAAGAAGCTATCCCACTTTCTATTCAGGTGATTCCACATTAGCCTGTTTGAACATATTGCAATATCTTCTTGATTCTAATCAAACCAGGAGGAACCAAGATGTAAAAAGCATGACTTGGAACCATTAATCAGTGGACATTGACCAGGAAGTTGAATAAATCTTATAGGAGTCATGAGGAAGAAGTTATCCCACTTTATATTCAGGTGATTCCAGATTAGCCCGTTTGGACATATTGCAATTTCTTCTTGATTCTAATCAAACCCGGAGGAACCAAGATGTAAGAAGCATGATTTTGAACCATTAATCAGTGGACAGTGATTAGGAAGTTGAATAAATATCATAGGAGTCATGAGGAAGAAGCTATCCCACTTTCTATTCAGGTGATTCCAGATTAGCATGTTCAAACATATGCCAATATATTCTTGATTCTAATCAAACCAGGAGGAACCAAAATGTAAGAAACATGATTTGGAACCATTAATCAATGGACAGTTACCACGAAGTTGAATAAATCTCATAGGAGTCATGAGGAAGAAGCTATCCCACTTTTTATTCAGGTTAGCTTGTTTGGACATATTGCAATATCTTCTTGATTATAATCAAACCAGGAGGAACCAAGATGTAAGAAGCATGATTTGGAACCATCAATCATTGTACAGTGATTAAGAAGTTGAATAAATCTCATAGGAGTCATGAGGAAGAAGTTATCCCACTTTCTATTCAGATGAATCCAAATTAGCATGTTTGGACATATTGCAATATCTTCTTGATTCTAATCAAACCAGGAGGAAGCAAGATGTAAGAAGCATGATTTGGAACAATTAATCAGTGGACAGTGATTAGGAAGTTGAATAAATCTCATAGGAGTCATGAAGAAGAAGCTATCCCACAGTCTATTCAGGTGAATCTAGATTAGCCTGTTTGGACATATTGCAAGATCTTCTTGATTCTAATCAAACCAGCAGGAACCAAGATGTAAGAAGCATGATTTGGAACCATTAATCAGTGGACAGTGATTAGGAAGTTGAATAAATCTCATAGGAGTCATGAGGAAGAAGCTATCCCACTTTCTATTCAGGTGAATCCAGATTAGCCTGTTTGGACATATTGCAAGATCTTCTTGATTCTAATCAAACCAGGAGGAACACATATGTAAGAAGCATGATTTGAAACCATTAATCAGTGCAAAGTGATCACGAAGTTGAATAAATCTCATAGGACTCATGAAGAACAAGCTATCCCACTTTCTATTCAGGTGATTCCAGATTAGCCTATTCGAACATGTGGCAATATATTCATGATTCTAATCAAACCAGGAGAAACCAAGATGTAAGAAGCATTATTTGGAACCATTAATCAGTGGACAGTGACCACGAAGTTGAATAAATCTCATAGGAGTTATGAGGAAGAAGCTATCCCATTTTCTATTTAGGTGATTTCAGATTAGCATGTTCGAACATATGCCAATATATTCTTGATTCTAATTAAACCCGGAGGAACCAAGATGTAAGAAGCTTTATTTGAAACCATTAATCAGTGGAAAGTGACCAGGAAGTTGAATAAATCTCAAAGGAGTCATGAGGAATAAGCTATCCCACATTTTATTCAGATTAGCCTGTTTGGACATATTGCAATATCTTCTTGATTTTAATCAAACAAGGAAGAACCAAGATGTAAGAAGCATGATTTGAAACAATTAATCAGTGGAAAGTGATTAGGAAGTTGAATAAATCTCATAGGAGTCATGAGGAAGAAGCTATCCCACTTTCCATTCAGGTGATTCCAGATTAGCCCGTTTGGACATATTGCAATTTCTTCTTGATTCTAATCAAACCCAGAGGAACCAAGATGTAAGAAGCATGATTTGAAACCATTAATCAGTGGACTGTGACCACGAAGTTGAATAAATATCATACGAGTCATGAGGAAGAAGCTATCCCACTTTCTGTTCAGGTGATTTCAGATTAGCATGTTCGAACATATGCCAATATATTCTTGATTCTAATTAAACCCGGAGGAACCAAGATGTAAGAAGCTTTATTTGAAACAATTAATCAGTGGAAAGTGAACAGGAAGTTGAATAAATCTCAAAGGAGTCATGAGGAAGAAGCTATCCCACTTTTTTAAGGTTAGCCTGTTTGGACATATTCCAATATCTTCTTGATTCTAATCAAACCAGGAGGAACCAAGATGTAAGAAGCATGATTTGGAACCATTAATCAGTGGGAAGTGATTAGGAAGTTGAATAAATCTTATAGGAGTCATGAGGAAGAAGCTATCCCACTTTCTATTGAGGTGAATCCATAATAGCCTTTTTGGACATATTGCAAGATCTTCTTGATTCTAATCAAACCAGGAGGAGACAAGATGTAAGAAGCATGATTTGGAACCATTAATAAGTGGACAATGATTAGGAAGTTGAATAAATCTCATAGGAGTCATGAGGAAGAAGCTATCTCACATTCTATTGAGGTGATTCCAGATTAGCATGTTTGAACATATTTCAATATCTTCTTGATTCTAATCAAACCAAGAGGAAACAAGATGTAAGAAGCATGATTTGGAACCATTAATCAGTGGAAACAGACCAGGAAGTTGAATAAATCTTATAGGAGTCATTAGGAAGAAGCTATCCAACTTTATATTCAAGTGAATCCAGATTAGCCTTTTTGGACATATTGCAAGATCTTCTTGATTCAAATCAAAACAGGAGGAGCCAAGATGTAAGAAGCATGATTTGGAACCAATAATAAGTGGACAGTGATTAGGAAGTTTAATAAATCTCATAGGAGTCATGAGGAAGAAGCTATCCCACTTTATATTCAGGTGATTCCAGATTAGCATGTTCGAATATATGCCAATATATTCTTGATTCTAATCAAACCCGGAGGAAACAAGATGTAAGAAGCATTATTTGAAACCATTACTCTGTGGAAAGTGACCACAAAGTTGAATAAATCTCATAGGAGTCATGAGGAAGAAGCTATCCCACTTTCTATTCAAGTGATTCGAGATTAGCATATTTGAACATATTGCAATATCTTCTTGATTCTAATCAAACCAGGCGGAACCAAGATGTAAGAAGCATTATTTTGAACCATTAATCAGTGGACAGTGACTACGAAGTTGAATAAATCTTATAGGAGTTATGAGGAAGAAGCTATCCCACTTTCTATTCAGGTGAATCCAGGTTAGCCTGTTTGGACATATTGCAATATCTTCTTGATTATAATCAAACCAGGACGAACCAAGATATAAGAAGCATGATTTGGAACCTTGAATCAGTGGACAGTGATTAGGAATTTGAATAAATCTCATAGGAGTCATGAGGAAGAAGCTATCCCACTTTCTATTCAGGTGAATCCAGATTAGCCTGTTTGGACATATTGCAAGATCTTCTTGATTCTAATCAAACCAGGAGGAACACATATGTAAGAAGCATGATTTGAAACCATTAATCAGTGCAAAGTGATCACGAAGTTGAATAAATCTCATAGGACTCATGAAGAACAAGCTATCCCACTTTCTATTTAGGTGATTCCAGATTAGCCTATTCGAACATGTGGAAATATATTCATGATTCTAATCAAACCAGGAGAAACCAAGATGTAAGAAGCATTATTTGGAACCATTAATCAGTGGAAAGTGACCACGAAGTTGAATAAATCTCATAGGAGTCATGAGGAAGAAGCTATCCCACTTACTATTCAGGTGATTCCAGATTAGCCCGTTGGGACATATTGCAATATCTTCTTGATTTTAATCAAACCATGAGGAACCAAGATGTAAGAAGCATGATTTGGAACTATTAATCAGTGGACAGTGATTAAGAAGTGGAATAAATCTCATAGGAGTCATGAGAAAGAAGCTATCCCACTTTCTATTCAGGTGATTCCATATTAGCCCGTTTGGACATATTGAAATTTCTTCTTGATTCTAATCAAACCCGGAGGAACCAAGATGTAAGAAGCATGAATTGGAACCATTAATCAGTGGACAGTGATTAGTGTTGAGATGTAGAACCAAAGAGAAGAAGATGCATTGACAAGATAAGACAAAGAGAAGACAAAATGTTGCAGTTACTTGAGAGAGAAGACATTCCGTACAGTCTTGGATCACAAGTAACCAACTCTGCCCTAACTTTCCTTGTGAGGCAAGGAACTGATGGAACTCGTCCAGAATACCTTCAGAGGCTAATGAGACCGTTGGGAGTGAGTTTGGCTGGATGCAAATTCAAATATGGAAGAAAGTCACATGTTAAGCTTAAGAAGAGAGCTGTTGGTGTCCTGTCACTTTCACTGGATCAGAGAGCCTTATTATATTGTTTTCCCTTTGTTTATTCTTTATGTCATTGTCTTATGTCTCTATATAATCTGTATGCAACCTAATGAGTCGAACCAAGGAGTGAGAATCTCCCATTTCTGATTACTCTCTCTCTCTCTTTTGCTATGCTCTCTTTCTCTTTCTCCAGAAACTTGTTCTTGTGTTCTTGAGTTCATCTCTTCTGTTCTTCACATAAACACTTCGAATCTCCATTATTCTCATCCATTTCTCCTCTACATTCTCAATTCTAACATGGTATCAGAGCTCTAAGCTCTTGAGACCCCTCTGTTCTTACTTAACTTCCGCAAATTCATACTCTGTTTTCTTACTCTGTTTTTTACTCTGTTTTCACTCTGTTGGTCTTAAATCCTCACTTTATCTTATTCCATTTCCATAAATTCTTGTTTTAATCTGAGTTCTTATACTCTCTTTCATTTGGAAATTATATTCTCCAAATTCTGGCTTCATAATCTTTCTGGTTCCTTAATCTTTGTCCACTGGATAAAAGAAAACCAGCCATGGAAATGGAGTCAAGAATTCTTATTCCAGTAACCCTTGAGGGTTATAATTATCTGCTGTGGTCAAGAGTGGCCAGAGTTACCTTAGGGAGTCATGGACTTTGGGACAGTCATATCATCAAGGCTGAAGCTTCAAAGAAGATGGCTCAAGAGGAGAAACAGGCGCATGGCCTGAAGAATGAAGACAAGTGGGTTCAAGAAGACCAGCTAGCACTTGAGATCATTCATAACTCTTTATCAGAATCAATCTTGGAGGCTTACTCACACTGTGAAACCGCCAAGGAACTGTGGAAGAGCCTTAAAACTGTTTATGGAAACTTCTCCAACCTGAGCAGGGTGTTTGAAGTCAAGAAGATTATCAACAACTTGAGCCAGGAAGAAGTGGAGTTTAATCAATACTTTGGAAAATTTAGAAACTTGTGGGCAGAGCTAGATACACTGAGGCCCTTCTCTGTTGATCCAGATGTCATAAGGGAGAGACATGAACAAGACAAGGTCTTCAGTCTTCTCCTGAATCTAAGTCCATGCTACAACCAGCTAATCAAGCATGTTCTGCGGGAAGAGAAACTTCCTAACCTTGATGGCGTGTGTGCTCTAGTTCAGAGAGAACAAACATCACACAATCTCTTTACTAGGGAAAGCAAGCCAGCTCTTAAGGATATGATGCACAGCAAGAATGGAAGGATGGTGTTGTTGCCTGGATCAAAGAAAACCAAGAAAAGAAATGTGAAGAAGAAGATCAAACAAAGCTGTTTTGATTTCAGGTCTGGTGGAATAAAACTCAAAGGTGAAGTGGATGATCAACCAGGTCTTCAAGGTGCATCTATGTATTCAGCACTCATCAGTGACTCTAATGGAGGAGAAAGTTGGGGAAAGGCTGTGATCAATGATGGTTCCATCAGAATGAGTGATATTGAGCCACTGATCAAAGCAGCCAGAGCCATTATCTCCTCAAAGAAGTCTGGTACACATTCCCCTATCTCTAAGCCAATCATAATAGATTCAGGAGCTAGTCATCATATGATTAGTGATAGGAATCTCATTAGTGATATTAGGCCTGCCTTAGGGAATGTTACAATAGCAAATGGAGATAAGGTAAAGATAGAAGGAATAGGGAACCTTAAGTTGTTTGATAGGGAATCCACTGCCTTCTATATGCCTGGTTTTGCTTCTAACTTACTCTCAGTGAAAAAGGCCACAGTTGACCTGAATTGTCAGGTGGTTTTTAGGCCTAATGATGTTAAGTTTCAGGACCTTAAGACAGGGAAGGTGATTGGAGAAGGCAACAGCAAAGATGGTTTATACCATCTCCAAAAGACTAAGCTTTCTTACTCTTCTTCTTCTACTCCTTTATGCATGACCAGTACTAATCTATGTGATAGCACTACTTGGCATGCTAGATTAGGTCACCCACACTCACGTGCATTAGAACTTATGATGCCTGATATGTCATTTAGTCATCTGGAATGTGAAGCATGCATCTTAGGAAAGCATTGCAAATCTGTGTTTCCAACATCAATAACAATCTATGAAAAATGTTTTGACTTAATTCACTCTGATGTTTGGACCTCTCCATGTCTGTCTAGGGATAACCACAAGTATTTTGTCACCTTTATAGATGAAAAATCAAAATACACTTGGATTACATTGCTTCCATCTAAGGATCGTGTGTTAGATGCATTTATGAACTTCCAGTCTTATGTTACTAACCACTTTAAGGCTAATGTGAAGGTACTAAGGTCAGACAATGGAGGAGAGTATACAAGCCATGCTTTCAAGAATCATTTGGCAAAACATGGCATAGTTCACCAAACAAGCTGCCCTTATACCCCTCAGCAAAATGGAGTGGCTGAAAGAAAGAATAGGCATCTGATGGAGGTTGCCAGATCAATGATGTTTCATGCAAATGTTCCTAAGAGGTTTTGGAGTGATGCTGTGGTGACAGCATGCTATCTGATCAACAGGATTCCTACCAAGGTGTTGAAGGATATTTCTCCTTATGAAGTGTTGAACCAAACCAGACCATCTATTCATCACCTCAGAGTGTTTGGATGTGCCTGCTTTGTGCTAATACCAGGGGAGCTAAGGAACAAGCTAGAAGCAAAGAGCATGAAGTGTATTTTCATAGGCTATTCTCCCACACAGAAAGGATACAAGTGCTACCATCCTGAAACAAGAAAAGTACTTGTATCTAGAGATGTAAAGTTTATGGAAGGAAAAGGGTTCTATGCTGAGAAAAATTGGGATGAGCTCAAGGATCTGTCTCAAGCATCAGATAGGGCCAATAACCTGAGAATTATCTTGGAGAATCTTGGAATAAGTTTATCAAAGGAAAAGGAGGCGACCAGAGCAGTTGCTCCTACTCAAGAGACTGTACAAGAGGCTGAGGAAGTCACTCATCCTGATCCTGAAGGGGGCAATAAACAAGAACCAGAACAGCAACAAGGTTCAGATACTCATGATCAGGAGAGTGCACAAAATCAGGAAACTGCCCAATTTCATGAGGAACAAGAGCAGCAAGAGGAACAAGCTCAGGTTCAACCTTTGAGAAGGAGTACAAGGATAAGGAAAGATCCTTCTAACTGGGTGAACACAAGAGTCTACTTCAACAGTCAAGCAGTAGCTCATCCCACTTCAGCAGTATGCTCATTTGCACAATTACCAACTGAGCATCAAGCCTTCATTGTGGGTTTAGATGAAGCCTATGTACCAAGATCATATGCAGAAGCAATGGAGCTTGAGGTGTGGAGAAAATCAGTTGGAGATGAGATAAATGCCATGATCATCAATGATACTTGGTATGAGAGTGAACTCCCAAAGGGAAAGAAAGCTGTGTCAAGCAAGTGGGTGTTCACTATCAAGTTTCTACCAAATGGCAAGGTGGAGAGGTGCAAAACAAGGCTGGTTGCAAGAGGCTTCACTCAGACATATGGAGAAGATTATGTTGATACATTTGCACCAGTAGCTAAACTGCATACAATTCGTATCATCTTATCACTTGCAACAAATTTGGAGTGGGAATTGTGGCAGATGGATGTCAAGAATGCTTTTCTTCAAGGAGAGTTAGAAGATGAAGTTTATATGCACCCACCTCCTGGTCTAGAAAAGCTGGTAAAACCTGGAAGTGTTCTCAGACTTAAGAAAGCAATTTATGGGCTGAAGCAATCTCCAAGAGCATGGTACCACAAGTTGAGTACTACACTGAATGGAAGAGGTTTCAGGAAATCAGAAGCTGATCACACCTTGTTTACACTCTCTGGTCCAAGAGGAATTGTAGTCATCTTGATCTATGTGGATGATATAATCATCACAGGCAGTGACAAAGAAGGCATCAAAGAAACCAAGGTATTTCTAAAGTCTGTCTTTGATATTAAAGATTTGGGTGAACTCAAGTACTTCCTTGGGATTGAAGTATGCCGCTCTAAAGAGGGGCTCTTCCTGTCTCAAAGGAAGTACACACTTGATCTTTTAACTGAGGCAGGAAACCTTGGAGGAAGAACAGCCAAAACACCACTAGAAGAAGGCTACAAAGTACTTAGAGAGGGGGAGTTTGAGGCCAAACCTTATGGTGATGTAAAGCAGTATAGGAGAATGGTTGGGAAACTCATTTATCTAACCATTACAAGGCCAGATATCTGCTTTGCAGTGAACCAAGTCAGTCAACACATGCAGGCGCCTAAGGTTCATCATTGGAACATGGTGGAAAGAATCATGAGATATCTGAGAGAGGCTCCTGGTCAGGGTGTATGGATGGCTTGCAATGGAAGCACAGAGATTGTAGGCTATTGTGATGCTGATTGGGCAGGAGACAGAGTTGATAGGAGATCAACTACTGGTTATTGCACCTTCATTGGAGGAAACTTGGTAACTTGGAAGAGCAAGAAGCAGAAGGTTGTGTCATGCTCAAGTGCTGAAGCTGAGTATAGAGCCATGAGGAAGCTTACCAATGAGTTAATTTGGATAAAGGGATTGCTTGGAGACTTGGGCATAGAGACTACAACACCTATTACAATGCACTGTGATAATCAGGCTGCCATTCATATTGCCAGCAACTCAGTCTTCCATGAAAGAACCAAGCATATTGAAGTAGACTGCCACAAAGTTAGACAAGCTGTGGAGAAGCAAATCATCCTACCTTGTTACACAAGAAGTGAAGACCAGCTTGCTGACATTTTCACCAAGGCAGCAAGCACCAAAGTCTGTGAGTTCATCCACTCTAAGTTGGGACTCATAGACCTCACATCTCACTGACTCTCCTAGCATGGAGACCTCTACTCTTTTTCCTTAGTGTGTTTTTATCCCACTGGGTTTTTCACACTAAGGTTTTAATGAGGGAGGTTCTTCATGTTTCCAAGCTTGATCAGTTCCTAGGATCAAGCTTGAGGGGGAGTGTTGAGATGTAGAACCAAAGAGAAGAAGATGCATTGACAAGATAAGACAAAGAGAAGACAAAATGTTGCAGTTACTTGAGAGAGAAGACATTCCGTACAGTCTTGGATCACAAGTAACCAACTCTGCCCTAACTTTCCTTGTGAGGCAAGGAACTGATGGAACTCGTCCAGAATACCTTCAGAGGCTAATGAGACCGTTGGGAGTGAGTTTGGCTGGATGCAAATTCAAATATGGAAGAAAGTCACATGTTAAGCTTAAGAAGAGAGCTGTTGGTGTCCTGTCACTTTCACTGGATCAGAGAGCCTTATTATATTGTTTTCCCTTTGTTTATTCTTTATGTCATTGTCTTATGTCTCTATATAATCTGTATGCAACCTAATGAGTCGAACCAAGGAGTGAGAATCTCCCATTTCTGATTACTCTCTCTCTCTCTTTTGCTATACTCTCTTTCTCTTTCTCCAGAAACTTGTTCTTGTGTTCTTGAGTTCATCTCTTCTGTTCTTCACATAAACACTTCGAATCTCCATTATTCTCATCCATTTCTCCTCTACATTCTCAATTCTAACAATTAGGAAGTTGAATAAATCTCATAGGAGTCATGAGGAAGAAGCTATCCCACTTTCTGTTTAGGTGAATACATATTAGCCTGTTTGGAGATATTCCAAGATCTTCTTGATTCTAATCAAACCAGGGGGAACCAAAATGTAAGATGCATGATTTGGAACCATTAATCAATGGACAGTGACCACGAAGTTGAATAAATCTCATAGGAGTCATGAGGAAGAAGCTATCCTACTTCCTATTCAGGTGATTCCAGATTAGCCTATTCGAACATATGCCAATATATTCTTGATTCTAATCAAACCCGGCGGAACCAAGATGTAAGAAGCTTTATTTGAAACCATTAATCAGTGGAAAGTGACCAGGAAGTTGAATAAATCTCATAGGAGTCATGAGGAAGAAGCTATCCCACTTTTTATTCAGGTTAGCCTGTTTGGACATATTGCAATATCTTCTTGATTCTAATCAAACCAGGAGGAACCAAGATGTAAGAAGCATGATTTGGAACCATTAATCAGTGGACAGTGATTAGGAAGTTGAATAAATCTCATAGGAGTCATGAGGAAGAAGCTATCCCACTTTCTATTCAGGTGATTCCAGATTAGCCTGTTTGAACATATTTCAATATCTTCTTGATTCTAATCAAACCAGGAGGAACCAAGATGTAAGAAGCATGATTTGGAACCATTAATCAGTGGACATTGACCAGGAAGTTGAATAAATCTTATAGGAGTCATGAGGAAGAAGCTATCCCACTTTATATTCAGGTGATTCCAGATTAGCCTGTTTGGACATATTGCAATATCTTCTTGATTCTAATCAAACCAGGAGGAACCAAGATGTAAGAAGCATGATTTGGAACCATTAATCAGTGGACAGTGACCACGAAGTTGAATAAATCTCATAGGAGTCATGAGGAAGAAGCTATCCCACTTCCTATTCAGGTGATTCCAGATTAGCATGTTCGAACATATGCCAATATATTCTTGATTCTAATCAAACCCGGAGGAACCAAGATGTAAGAAGCTTTATTTGAAACCATTAATCAGTGGAAAGTGACCAGGAAGTTGAATAAATCTCATAGGAGTCATGAGGAAGAAGCTATCCCACTTTTTATTCAGGTTAGCCTGTTTGGACATATTGCAATATCTTCTTGATTCTAATCAAACCAGGAGGAACCAAGATGTAAGAAGCATGATTTGGAACCATTAATCAGTGGACAGTGATTAGGAAGTTGAATAAATCTCATAGGAGTCATGAGGAAGAAGCTATCCCACTTTCTATTCAGGTGATTCCAGATTAGCCTGTTTGAACATATTTCAATATCTTCTTGATTCTAATCAAACCAGGAGGAACCAAGATGTAAGAAGCATGATTTGGAACCATTAATCAGTGGACATGACTAGGAAGTTGAATAAATCTCATAGGAGTCATGAGGAAGAAGCTATCCCACTTTCTATTTAGGTGAATCCAGATTAGCCTGTTTGGACATATTGCAAGATCTTCTTGATTCTAATCAAACCAGGAGGAACCAAGATGTAAGAAGCATGATTTGTAACCATTAATCAGTGGACAGTGACCACGAAGTTGAATAAATCTCATAGGAGTCATGAGGAAGAAGCTATCCCACTTCCTATTCAGGTGATTCCAGATTAGCCATGTTCGAACATATGCCAATATATTCTTGATTCTAATCAAACCCGGAGGAACCAAGATGTAAGAAGCTTTATTTGAAACCATTAATCAGTGGAAAGTGACCAGGAAGTTGAATAAATCTCATAGGAGTCATGAGGAAGAAGCTATCCCACTTTTATTCAGGTTAGCCTGTTTGGACATATTGCAATATCTTCTTGATTCTAATCAAACCAGGAGGAACCAAGATGTAAGAAGCATGATTTGGAACCATTAATCAGTGGACAGTGATTAGGAAGTTGAATAAATCTCATAGGAGTCATGAGGAAGAAGCTATCCCACTTTCTATTCAGGTGAATCCAGATTAGCCTGTTTGGACATATTGCAATATCTTCTTGATTCTAATCAAACCAGGAGGAACCAAGATGTAAGAAGCATGATTTGGAACCATTAATCAGTGGACAGTGATTAGGAAGTTGAATAAATCTCATAGGAGTCATGAGGAAGAAGCTATCCCACTTTCTATTCAGGTGATCCAGATTAGCCTGTTTGGACATATTGCAATATCTTCTTGATTCTAATCAAACCAGGAGGAACCAAGATGTAAGAAGCATGATTTGGAACCATTAATCAGTGGAAAGTGATTAGGAAGTTGAATAAATCTCATAGGAGTCATGAGGAAGAAGCTATCCCACTTGCTATTCAGGTGATTCCAGATTAGCCTGTTTGGACATATTGCAATATCTTCTTGATTCTAATCAAACCAGGAGGAACCAAGATGTAAGAAGCATGATTTGGAACCATTAATCAGTGGACAGTGACCACGAAGTTGAATAAATCTCATAGGAGTCATGAGGAAGAAGCTATCCCACTTCTATTCAGGTGATTCCAGATTAGCCTGTTCGAACATATGCAATATCTTCTTGATTCTAATCAAACCAGGAGGAACCAAGATGTAAGAAGCTTATTTGGAAACCATTAATCAGTGGAAAGTGACCAGGAAGTTGAATAAATCTCATAGGAGTCATGAGGAAGAAGCTATCCCACTTTTATTCAGGTGATCCAGATTAGCCTGTTTGGACATATTGCAATATCTTCTTGATTCTAATCAAACCAGGAGGAACCAAGATGTAAGAAGCATGATTTGGAACCATTAATCAGTGGACAGTGATTAGGAAGTTGAATAAATCTCATAGGAGTCATGAGGAAGAAGCTATCCCACTTTCTATTCAGGTGATCCAGATTAGCCTGTTTGGACATATTGCAAGATCTTCTTGATTCTAATCAAACCAGGAGGAACCAAAATGTAAGAAGCATGATTTGGAACCATTAATCAGTGGACAGTGACCACGAAGTTGAATAAATCTCATAGGAGTCATGAGGAAGAAGCTATCCCACTTCCTATTCAGGTGATTCCAGATTAGCCTGTTCGAACATATGCCAATATATTCTTGATTCTAATCAAACCCGGCGGAACCAAGATGTAAGAAGCTTTATTTGAAACCATTAATCAGTGGAAAGTGACCAGGAAGTTGAATAAATCTCATAGGAGTCATGAGGAAGAAGCTATCCCACTTTTTATTCAGGTTAGCCTGTTTGGACATATTGCAATATCTTCTTGATTCTAATCAAACCAGGAGGAACCAAGATGTAAGAAGCATGATTTGGAACCATTAATCAGTGGACAGTGATTAGGAAGTTGAATAAATCTCATAGGAGTCATGAGGAAGAAGCTATCCCACTTTCTATTCAGGTGAATCCAGATTAGCCTGTTTGGACATATTGCAATATCTTCTTGATTCTAATCAAACCAGGAGGAACCAAGATGTAAGAAGCATGATTTGGAACCATTAATCAGTGGACAGTGACCAGAAGTTGAATAAATCTCATAGGAGTCATGAGGAAGAAGCTATCCCACTTTCTATTCAGGTGATTCCAGATTAGCCTGTTTGAACATATTGCAATATCTTCTTGATTCTAATCAAACCAGGAGGAACCAAGATGTAAGAAGCATGATTTGGAACCATTAATCAGTGGAAAGTGACCAGGAAGTTGAATAAATCTCATAGGAGTCATGAGGAAGAAGCTATCCCACTTCTATTCAGGTGATTCCAGATTAGCCTGTTTGGACATATTGCAATATCTTCTTGATTCTAATCAAACCAGGAGGAACCAAGATGTAAGAAGCATGATTTGGAACCATTAATCAGTGGACAGTGATTAGGAAGTTGAATAAATCTCATAGGAGTCATGAGGAAGAAGCTATCCCACTTTCTATTCAGGTGATTCCAGATTAGCCTGTTTGGACATATTGCAATATCTTCTTGATTCTAATCAAACCAGGAGGAACCAAGATGTAAGAAGCATGATTTGGAACCATTAATCAGTGGACAGTGATCAGGAAGTTGAATAAATCTCATAGGAGTCATGAGGAAGAAGCTATCCCACTTTCTATTCAGGTGATTCCAGATTAGCCTGTTTGACATATTGCAATATCTTCTTGATTCTAATCAAACCAGGAGGAACCAAGATGTAAGAAGCATGATTTGGAACCATTAATCAGTGGAAAGTGACCAGGAAGTTGAATAAATCTCATAGGAGTCATGAGGAAGAAGCTATCCCACTTTCTATTCAGGTGATTCCAGATTAGCCTGTTTGACATATTGCAATATCTTCTTGATTCTAATCAAACCAGGAGGAACCAAGATGTAAGAAGCATGATTTGGAACCATTAATCAGTGGACAGTGATTAGGAAGTTGAATAAATCTCATAGGAGTCATGAGGAAGAAGCTATCCCACTTTCTATTCAGGTGATTCCAGATTAGCCTGTTTGGACATATTGCAATATCTTCTTGATTCTAATCAAACCAGGAGGAACCAAGATGTAAGAAGCATGATTTGGAACCATTAATCAGTGGACAGTGATTAGGAAGTTGAATAAATCTCATAGGAGTCATGAGGAAGAAGCTATCCCACTTTCTATTCAGGTGAATCCAGATTAGCCTGTTTGGACATATTGCAATATCTTCTTGATTCTAATCAAACCAGGAGGAACCAAGATGTAAGAAGCATGATTTGGAACCATTAATCAGTGGACAGTGACCACGAAGTTGAATAAATCTCATAGGAGTCATGAGGAAGAAGCTATCCCACTTCCTATTCAGGTGATTCCAGATTAGCCTGTTCGAACATATGCCAATATATTCTTGATTCTAATCAAACCAGGAGGAACCAAGATGTAAGAAGCATTATTTGAAACCATTAATCAGTGGAAAGTGACCAGGAAGTTGAATAAATCTCATAGGAGTCATGAGGAAGAAGCTATCCCACTTTTTATTCAGGTTAGCCTGTTTGGACATATTGCAATATCTTCTTGATTCTAATCAAACCAGGAGGAACCAAGATGTAAGAAGCATGATTTGGAACCATTAATCAGTGGACAGTGATTAGGAAGTTGAATAAATCTCATAGGAGTCATGAGGAAGAAGCTATCCCACTTTCTATTCAGGTGAATCCAGATTAGCCTGTTTGGACATATTGCAATATCTTCTTGATTCTAATCAAACCAGGAGGAACCAAGATGTAAGAAGCATGATTTGGAACCATTAATCAGTGGACAGTGACCAGGAAGTTGAATAAATCTCATAGGAGTCATGAGGAAGAAGCTATCCCACTTTCTATTCAGGTGATTCCAGATTAGCCTGTTTGGACATATTGCAATTTCTTCTTGATTCTAATCAAACCAGGAGGAACCAAGATGTAAGAAGCATGATTTGGAACCATTAATCAGTGGACAGTGACCACGAAGTTGAATAAATCTCATAGGAGTCATGAGGAAGAAGCTATCCCACTTCCTATTCAGGTGATTCCAGATTAGCATGTTCGAACATATGCCAATATATTCTTGATTCTAATCAAACCAGGAGGAACCAAGATGTAAGAAGCTTTATTTGAAACCATTAATCAGTGGAAAGTGACCAGGAAGTTGAATAAATCTCATAGGAGTCATGAGGAAGAAGCTATCCCACTTTTTATTCAGGTTAGCCTGTTTGGACATATTGCAATATCTTCTTGATTCTAATCAAACCAGGAGGAACCAAGATGTAAGAAGCATGATTTGGAACCATTAATCAGTGGACAGTGATTAGGAAGTTGAATAAATCTCATAGGAGTCATGAGGAAGAAGCTATCCCACTTTCTATTCAGGTGATTCCAGATTAGCCTGTTTGAACATATTGCAATATCTTCTTGATTCTAATCAAACCAGGAGGAACCAAGATGTAAGAAGCATGATTTGGAACCATTAATCAGTGGAAAGTGATCAGGAAGTTGAATAAATCTCATAGGAGTCATGAGGAAGAAGCTATCCCACTTTCTATTCAGGTGATTCCAGATTAGCCTGTTTGGACATATTGCAATATCTTCTTGATTCTAATCAAACCAGGAGGAACCAAGATGTAAGAAGCATGATTTGGAACCATTAATCAGTGGACAGTGATTAGGAAGTTGAATAAATCTCATAGGAGTCATGAGGAAGAAGCTATCCCACTTTCTATTCAGGTGATTCCAGATTAGCCTGTTTGGACATATTGCAATATCTTCTTGATTCTAATCAAACCAGGAGGAACCAAGATGTAAGAAGCATGATTTGGAACCATTAATCAGTGGAAAGTGACCAGGAAGTTGAATAAATCTCATAGGAGTCATGAGGAAGAAGCTATCCCACTTTCTATTCAGGTGATTCCAGATTAGCCTGTTTGAACATATTGCAATATCTTCTTGATTCTAATCAAACCAGGAGGAAACCAAGATGTAAGAAGCATTATTTGGAACCATTAATCAGTGGACAGTGACTAGGAAGTTGAATAAATCTCATAGGAGTCATGAGGAAGAAGCTATCCCACTTTCTATTCAGGTGAATCCAGATTAGCCTGTTTGGACATATTGCAATATCTTCTTGATTCTAATCAAACCAGGAGGAACCAAGATGTAAGAAGCATGATTTGGAACCATTAATCAGTGGACAGTGATTAGGAAGTTGAATAAATCTCATAGGAGTCATGAGGAAGAAGCTATCCCACTTTCTATTCAGGTGATTCCAGATTAGCCTGTTTGAACATATTGCAATATCTTCTTGATTCTAATCAAACCAGGAGAACCAAGATGTAAGAAGCATGATTTGGAAACCATTAATCAGTGGACAGTGACTAGGAAGTTGAATAAATCTCATAGGAGTCATGAGGAAGAAGCTATCCCACTTTCTATTCAGGTGATTCCAGATTAGCCTGTTTGGACATATTGCAATATCTTCTTGATTCTAATCAAACCAGGAGGAACCAAGATGTAAGAAGCATGATTTGGAACCATTAATCAGTGGACAGTGATTAGGAAGTTGAATAAATCTCATAGGAGTCATGAGGAAGAAGCTATCCCACTTTCTATTCAGGTGATTCCAGATTAGCCTGTTCGAACATATGCCAATATATTCTTGATTCTAATCAAACCCGGAGGAACCAAGATGTAAGAAGCATTATTTGAAACCATTAATCAGTGGAAAGTGACCAGGAAGTTGAATAAATCTCATAGGAGTCATGAGGAAGAAGCTATCCCACTTTTTATTCAGGTTAGCCTGTTTGGACATATTGCAATATCTTCTTGATTCTAATCAAACCAGGAGGAACCAAGATGTAAGAAGCATGATTTGGAACCATTAATCAGTGGACAGTGATCAGGAAGTTGAATAAATCTCATAGGAGTCATGAGGAAGAAGCTATCCCACTTCTATTCAGGTGATTCCAGATTAGCCTGTTTGAACATATTGCAATATCTTCTTGATTCTAATCAAACCAGGAGGAACCAAGATGTAAGAAGCATGATTTGAAACCATTAATCAGTGGAAAGTGACCAGGAAGTTGAATAAATCTCATAGGAGTCATGAGGAAGAAGCTATCCCACTTTCTATTCAGTGATCCAGATTAGCCTGTTTGGACATATTGCAAGATCTTCTTGATTCTAATCAAACCAGGAGGAACCAAGATGTAAGAAGCATGATTTGGAACCATTAATCAGTGGACAGTGACCACGAAGTTGAATAAATCTCATAGGAGTCATGAGGAAGAAGCTATCCCACTTTCTATTCAGGTGATTCCAGATTAGCCTGTTCGAACATATGCCAATATATTCTTGATTCTAATCAAACCCGGAGGAACCAAGATGTAAGAAGCTTTATTTGAAACCATTAATCAGTGGAAAGTGACCAGGAAGTTGAATAAATCTCATAGGAGTCATGAGGAAGAAGCTATCCCACTTTTATTCAGGTTAGCCTGTTTGGACATATTGCAATATCTTCTTGATTCTAATCAAACCAGGAGGAACCAAGATGTAAGAAGCATGATTTGGAACCATTAATCAGTGGACAGTGATTAGGAAGTTGAATAAATCTCATAGGAGTCATGAGGAAGAAGCTATCCCACTTTCTATTCAGGTGATTCCAGATTAGCCTGTTTGAACATATTGCAATATCTTCTTGATTCTAATCAAACCAGGAGAACCAAGATGTAAGAAGCATGATTTGGAACCATTAATCAGTGGACAGTGATTAGGAAGTTGAATAAATCTCATAGGAGTCATGAGGAAGAAGCTATCCCACTTTCTATTCAGGTGAATCCAGATTAGCCTGTTTGGACATATTGCAAGATCTTCTTGATTCTAATCAAACCAGGAGGAACCAAAATGTAAGAAGCATGATTTGGAACCATTAATCAGTGGACAGTGACCACGAAGTTGAATAAATCTCATAGGAGTCATGAGGAAGAAGCTATCCCACTTCCTATTCAGGTGATTCCAGATTAGCCTGTTCGAACATATGCCAATATATTCTTGATTCTAATCAAACCCGGAGGAACCAAGATGTAAGAAGCTTTATTTGAAACCATTAATCAGTGGAAAGTGACCAGGAAGTTGAATAAATCTCATAGGAGTCATGAGGAAGAAGCTATCCCACTTTTTATTCAGGTTAGCCTGTTTGGACATATTGCAATATCTTCTTGATTCTAATCAAACCAGGAGGAACCAAGATGTAAGAAGCATGATTTGGAACCATTAATCAGTGGACAGTGATTAGGAAGTTGAATAAATCTCATAGGAGTCATGAGGAAGAAGCTATCCCACTTTCTATTCAGGTGATTCCAGATTAGCCTGTTTGACATATTGCAATATCTTCTTGATTCTAATCAAACCAGGAGGAACCAAGATGTAAGAAGCATGATTTGGAACCATTAATCAGTGGACAGTGATTAGGAAGTTGAATAAATCTCATAGGAGTCATGAGGAAGAAGCTATCCCACTTTCTATTCAGGTGAATCCAGATTAGCCTGTTTGGACATATTGCAAGATCTTCTTGATTCTAATCAAACCAGGAGGAACCAAAATGTAAGAAGCATGATTTGGAACCATTAATCAGTGGACAGTGACCACGAAGTTGAATAAATCTCATAGGAGTCATGAGGAAGAAGCTATCCCACTTCCTATTCAGGTGATTCCAGATTAGCCTGTTCGAACATATGCCAATATATTCTTGATTCTAATCAAACCCGGAGGAACCAAGATGTAAGAAGCTTTATTTGAAACCATTAATCAGTGGAAAGTGACCAGGAAGTTGAATAAATCTCATAGGAGTCATGAGGAAGAAGCTATCCCACTTTTTATTCAGGTTAGCCTGTTTGGACATATTGCCAATATCTTCTTGATTCTAATCAAACCAGGAGGAACCAAGATGTAAGAAGCATGATTTGAAACCATTAATCAGTGGAAAGTGATTAGGAAGTTGAATAAATCTCATAGGAGTCATGAGGAAGAAGCTATCCCACTTTTATTCAGGTTAGCCTGTTTGGACATATTGCAATATCTTCTTGATTCTAATCAAACCAGGAGGAACCAAGATGTAAGAAGCATGATTTGGAACCATTAATCAGTGGACAGTGATTAGGAAGTTGAATAAATCTCATAGGAGTCATGAGGAAGAAGCTATCCCACTTTCTATTCAGGTGAATTCCAGATTAGCATGTTTGAACATATTGCAATATCTTCTTGATTCTAATCAAACCAGGAGGAACCAAGATGTAAGAAGCATGATTTGGAACCATTAATCAGTGGACAGTGATTAGGAAGTTGAATAAATCTCATAGGAGTCATGAGGAAGAAGCTATCCCACTTTCTATTCAGGTGATTCCAGATTAGCCTGTTTGGACATATTGCAATATCTTCTTGATTCTAATCAAACCAGGAGGAACCAAGATGTAAGAAGCATGATTTGAACCATTAATCAGTGGACTGTGACCAGGAAGTTGAATAAATCTCATAGGAGTCATGAGGAAGAAGCTATCCCACTTCCTATTCAGGTGATTCCAGATTAGCCTGTTCGAACATATGCCAATATATTCTTGATTCTAATCAAACCAGGAGGAACCAAGATGTAAGAAGCTTTATTTGAAACCATTAATCAGTGGAAAGTGACAAGGAAGTTGAATAAATCTCATAGGAGTCATGAGGAAGAAGCTATCCCACTTTTTATTCAGGTTAGCCTGTTTGGACATATTGCAATATCTTCTTGATTCTAATCAAACCAGGAGGAACCAAGATGTAAGAAGCATGATTTGGAACCATTAATCAGTGGACAGTGATTAGGAAGTTGAATAAATCTCATAGGAGTCATGAGGAAGAAGCTATCCCACTTTCTATTCAGGTGATTCCAGATTAGCCTGTTTGGACATATTGCAATATCTTCTTGATTCTAATCAAACCAGGAGGAACCAAGATGTAAGAAGCATGATTTGGAACCATTAATCAGTGGACAGTGATTAGGAAGTTGAATAAATCTCATAGGAGTCATGAGGAAGAAGCTATCCCACTTTCTATTCAGGTGAATCCAGATTAGCCTGTTTGGACATATTGCAAGATCTTCTTGATTCTAATCAAACCAGGAGGAACCAAAATGTAAGAAGCATGATTTGGAACCATTAATCAGTGGACAGTGACCACGAAGTTGAATAAATCTCATAGGAGTCATGAGGAAGAAGCTATCCCACTTCCTATTCAGGTGATTCCAGATTAGCCTGTTCGAACATATGCCAATATATTCTTGATTCTAATCAAACCCGGAGGAACCAAGATGTAAGAAGCTTTATTTGAAACCATTAATCAGTGGAAAGTGACCAGGAAGTTGAATAAATCTCATAGGAGTCATGAGGAAGAAGCTATCCCACTTTTTATTCAGGTTAGCCTGTTTGGACATATTGCAATATCTTCTTGATTCTAATCAAACCAGGAGGAACCAAGATGTAAGAAGCATGATTTGGAACCATTAATCAGTGGACAGTGATTAGGAAGTTGAATAAATCTCATAGGAGTCATGAGGAAGAAGCTATCCCACTTTCTATTCAGGTGAATCCAGATTAGCCTGTTTGGACATATTGCAATATCTTCTTGATTCTAATCAAACCAGGAGGAACCAAGATGTAAGAAGCATGATTTGGAACCATTAATCAGTGGACAGTGATTAGGAAGTTGAATAAATCTCATAGGAGTCATGAGGAAGAAGCTATCCCACTTTCTATTCAGGTGAATCCAGATTAGCCTGTTTGGACATATTGCAATATCTTCTTGATTCTAATCAAACCAGGAGGAACCAAGATGTAAGAAGCATGATTTGGAACCATTAATCAGTGGACAGTGATTAGGAAGTTGAATAAATCTCATAGGAGTCATGAGGAAGAAGCTATCCCACTTTCTATTCAGGTGAATCCAGATTAGCCTGTTTGGACATATTGCAAGATCTTCTTGATTCTAATCAAAACAGGAGGAACCAAAATGTAAGAAGCATGATTTGGAACCATTAATCAGTGGACAGTGACCACGAAGTTGAATAAATCTCATAGGAGTCATGAGGAAGAAGCTATCCCACTTCCTATTCAGGTGATTCCAGATTAGCCTGTTCGAACATATGCCAATATATTCTTGATTCTAATCAAACCCGGAGGAACCAAGATGTAAGAAGCTTTATTTGAAACCATTAATCAGTGGAAAGTGACCAGGAAGTTGAATAAATCTCATAGGAGTCATGAGGAAGAAGCTATCCCACTTTTTATTCAGGTTAGCCTGTTTGGACATATTGCAATATCTTCTTGATTCTAATCAAACCAGGAGGAACCAAGATGTAAGAAGCATGATTTGGAACCATTAATCAGTGGACAGTGATTAGGAAGTTGAATAAATCTCATAGGAGTCATGAGGAAGAAGCTATCCCACTTTCTATTCAGGTGATTCCAGATTAGCCTGTTTGAACATATTTCAATATCTTCTTGATTCTAATCAAACCAGGAGGAACCAAGATGTAAGAAGCATGATTTGGAACCATTAATCAGTGGACAGTGATTAGGAAGTTGAATAAATCTCATAGGAGTCATGAGGAAGAAGCTATCCCACTTTCTATTCAGGTGAATCCAGATTAGCCTGTTTGGACATATTGCAAGATCTTCTTGATTCTAATCAAACCAGGAGGAACCAAAATGTAAGAAGCATGATTTGGAACCATTAATCAGTGGACAGTGACCACGAAGTTGAATAAATCTCATAGGAGTCATGAGGAAGAAGCTATCCCACTTCCTATTCAGGTGATTCCAGATTAGCCTGTTCGAACATATGCCAATATATTCTTGATTCTAATCAAACCCGGAGGAACCAAGATGTAAGAAGCTTTATTTGAAACCATTAATCAGTGGAAAGTGACCAGGAAGTTGAATAAATCTCATAGGAGTCATGAGGAAGAAGCTATCCCACTTTTTATTCAGGTTAGCCTGTTTGGACATATTGCAATATCTTCTTGATTCTAATCAAACCAGGAGGAACCAAGATGTAAGAAGCATGATTTGGAACCATTAATCAGTGGACAGTGATTAGGAAGTTGAATAAATCTCATAGGAGTCATGAGGAAGAAGCTATCCCACTTTCTATTCAGGTGAATCCAGATTAGCCTGTTTGGACATATTGCAATATCTTCTTGATTCTAATCAAACCAGGAGGAACCAAGATGTAAGAAGCATGATTTGGAACCATTAATCAGTGGACAGTGATTAGGAAGTTGAATAAATCTCATAGGAGTCATGAGGAAGAAGCTATCCCACTTTCTATTCAGGTGAATCCAGATTAGCCTGTTTAGACATATTGCAATATCTTCTTGATTCTAATCAAACCAGGAGGAACCAAGATGTAAGAAGCATGATTTGGAACCATTAATCAGTGGACATGATTAGGAAGTTGAATAAATCTCATAGGAGTCATGAGGAAGAAGCTATCCCACTTTCTATTCAGGTGAATCCAGATTAGCCTGTTTGGACATATTGCAAGATCTTCTTGATTCTAATCAAACCAGGAGGAACCAAATGTAAGAAGCATGATTTGGAACCATTAATCAGTGGACAGTGACCACGAAGTTGAATAAATCTCATAGGAGTCATGAGGAAGAAGCTATCCCACTTCCTATTCAGGTGATTCCAGATTAGCCTGTTCGAACATATGCCAATATATTCTTGATTCTAATCAAACCCGGAGGAACCAAGATGTAAGAAGCTTTATTTGAAACCATTAATCAGTGGAAAGTGACCAGGAAGTTGAATAAATCTCATAGGAGTCATGAGGAAGAAGCTATCCCACTTTTTATTCAGGTTAGCCTGTTTGGACATATTGCAATATCTTCTTGATTCTAATCAAACCAGGAGGAACCAAGATGTAAGAAGCATGATTTGGAACCATTAATCAGTGGACAGTGATTAGGAAGTTGAATAAATCTCATAGGAGTCATGAGGAAGAAGCTATCCCACTTTCTATTCAGGTGAATTCCAGATTAGCCTGTTTGAACATATTGCAATATCTTCTTGATTCTAATCAAACCAGGAGGAACCAAGATGTAAGAAGCATGATTTGGAACCATTAATCAGTGGACAGTGATTAGGAAGTTGAATAAATCTCATAGGAGTCATGAGGAAGAAGCTATCCCACTTTCTATTCAGGTGATTCCAGATTAGCCTGTTTGGACATATTGCAATATCTTCTTGATTCTAATCAAACCAGGAGGAACCAAGATGTAAGAAGCATGATTTGGAACCATTAATCAGTGGACAGTGACCACGAAGTTGAATAAATCTCATAGGAGTCATGAGGAAGAAGCTATCCCACTTCCTATTCAGGTGATTCCAGATTAGCCTGTTTGAACATATGCCAATATATTCTTGATTCTAATCAAACCAGGAGGAACCAAGATGTAAGAAGCTTTATTTGAAACCATTAATCAGTGGAAAGTGACCAGGAAGTTGAATAAATCTCATAGGAGTCATGAGGAAGAAGCTATCCCACTTTTTATTCAGGTTAGCCTGTTTGGACATATTGCAATATCTTCTTGATTCTAATCAAACCAGGAGGAACCAAGATGTAAGAAGCATGATTTGGAACCATTAATCAGTGGACAGTGATTAGGAAGTTGAATAAATCTCATAGGAGTCATGAGGAAGAAGCTATCCCACTTTCTATTCAGGTGATTCCAGATTAGCCTGTTTGACATATTGCAATATCTTCTTGATTCTAATCAAACCAGGAGGAACCAAGATGTAAGAAGCATGATTTGGAACCATTAATCAGTGGACAGTGATTAGGAAGTTGAATAAATCTCATAGGAGTCATGAGGAAGAAGCTATCCCACTTTCTATTCAGGTGAATCCAGATTAGCCTGTTTGGACATATTGCAATATCTTCTTGATTCTAATCAAACCAGGAGGAACCAAGATGTAAGAAGCATGATTTGGAACCATTAATCAGTGGACAGTGACCAGGAAGTTGAATAAATCTCATAGGAGTCATGAGGAAGAAGCTATCCCACTTCCTATTCAGGTGATTCCAGATTAGCCTGTTCGAACATATTGCCAATATATTCTTGATTCTAATCAAACCCGGAGGAACCAAGATGTAAGAAGCTTTATTTGAAACCATTAATCAGTGGAAAGTGACCAGGAAGTTGAATAAATCTCATAGGAGTCATGAGGAAGAAGCTATCCCACTTTTTATTCAGGTTAGCCTGTTTGGACATATTGCAATATCTTCTTGATTCTAATCAAACCAGGAGGAACCAAGATGTAAGAAGCATGATTTGGAACCATTAATCAGTGGACAGTGATTAGGAAGTTGAATAAATCTCATAGGAGTCATGAGGAAGAAGCTATCCCACTTTCTATTCAGGTGATTCCAGATTAGCCTGTTTGGACATATTGCAATATCTTCTTGATTCTAATCAAACCAGGAGGAACCAAGATGTAAGAAGCATGATTTGGAACCATTAATCAGTGGACAGTGATTAGGAAGTTGAATAAATCTCATAGGAGTCATGAGGAAGAAGCTATCCCACTTTCTATTCAGGTGAATCCAGATTAGCCTGTTTGGACATATTGCAATATCTTCTTGATTCTAATCAAACCAGGAGGAACCAAGATGTAAGAAGCATGATTTGGAACCATTAATCAGTGGACAGTGACTAGGAAGTTGAATAAATCTCATAGGAGTCATGAGGAAGAAGCTATCCCACTTTCTATTCAGGTGATTCCAGATTAGCCTGTTTGGACATATTGCAAGATCTTCTTGATTCTAATCAAACCAGGAGGAACCAAAATGTAAGAAGCATGATTTGGAACCATTAATCAGTGGACAGTGACCACGAAGTTGAATAAATCTCATAGGAGTCATGAGGAAGAAGCTATCCCACTTCCTATTCAGGTGATTCCAGATTAGCCTGTTCGAACATATGCCAATATATTCTTGATTCTAATCAAACCCGGAGGAACCAAGATGTAAGAAGCTTTATTTGAAACCATTAATCAGTGGAAAGTGACCAGGAAGTTGAATAAATCTCATAGGAGTCATGAGGAAGAAGCTATCCCACTTTTTATTCAGGTTAGCCTGTTTGGACATATTGCAATATCTTCTTGATTCTAATCAAACCAGGAGGAACCAAGATGTAAGAAGCATGATTTGGAACCATTAATAAGTGGACAGTGATTAGGAAGTTGAATAAATCTCATAGGAGTCATGAGGAAGAAGCTATCCCACTTTCTATTCAGGTGATTCCAGATTAGCCTGTTTGACATATTGCAATATCTTCTTGATTCTAATCAAACCAGGAGGAACCAAGATGTAAGAAGCATGATTTGGAACCATTAATCAGTGGACAGTGATTAGGAAGTTGAATAAATCTCATAGGAGTCATGAGGAAGAAGCTATCCCACTTTCTATTCAGGTGAATCCAGATTAGCCTGTTTGGACATATTGCAAGATCTTCTTGATTCTAATCAAACCAGGAGGAACCAAAATGTAAGAAGCATGATTTGGAAACCATTAATCAGTGGACAGTGACCACGAAGTTGAATAAATCTCATAGGAGTCATGAGGAAGAAGCTATCCCACTTCCTATTCAGGTGATTCCAGATTAGCCTGTTCGAACATATGCCAATATATTCTTGATTCTAATCAAACCCGGAGGAACCAAGATGTAAGAAGCTTTATTTGAAACCATTAATCAGTGGAAAGTGACCAGGAAGTTGAATAAATCTCATAGGAGTCATGAGGAAGAAGCTATCCCACTTTTTATTCAGGTTAGCCTGTTTGGACATATTGCAATATCTTCTTGATTCTAATCAAACCAGGAGGAACCAAGATGTAAGAAGCATGATTTGGAACCATTAATCAGTGGACAGTGATTAGGAAGTTGAATAAATCTCATAGGAGTCATGAGGAAGAAGCTATCCCACTTTCTATTCAGGTGATTCCAGATTAGCCTGTTTGACATATTGCAATATCTTCTTGATTCTAATCAAACCAGGAGGAACCAAGATGTAAGAAGCATGATTTGGAACCATTAATCAGTGGACAGTGATTAGGAAGTTGAATAAATCTCATAGGAGTCATGAGGAAGAAGCTATCCCACTTTCTATTCAGGTGATTCCAGATTAGCCTGTTTGAACATATTGCAATATCTTCTTGATTCTAATCAAACCAGGAGGAACCAAGATGTAAGAAGCATGATTTGGAACCATTAATCAGTGGACAGTGACCAGGAAGTTGAATAAATCTCATAGGAGTCATGAGGAAGAAGCTATCCCACTTTCTATTCAGGTGAATCCAGATTAGCCTGTTTGGACATATTGCAATATCTTCTTGATTCTAATCAAACCAGGAGGAACCAAGATGTAAGAAGCATGATTTGGAACCATTAATCAGTGGACAGTGACCAGGAAGTTGAATAAATCTCATAGGAGTCATGAGGAAGAAGCTATCCCACTTCCTATTCAGGTGATTCCAGATTAGCCTGTTCGAACATATGCCAATATATTCTTGATTCTAATCAAACCCGGAGGAACCAAGATGTAAGAAGCTTTATTTGAAACCATTAATCAGTGGAAAGTGACCAGGAAGTTGAATAAATCTCATAGGAGTCATGAGGAAGAAGCTATCCCACTTTTTATTCAGGTTAGCCTGTTTGGACATATTGCAATATCTTCTTGATTCTAATCAAACCAGGAGGAACCAAGATGTAAGAAGCATGATTTGGAACCATTAATCAGTGGACAGTGATTAGGAAGTTGAATAAATCTCATAGGAGTCATGAGGAAGAAGCTATCCCACTTTCTATTCAGGTGATTCCAGATTAGCCTGTTTGAACATATTGCAATATCTTCTTGATTCTAATCAAACCAGGAGGAACCAAGATGTAAGAAGCATGATTTGGAACCATTAATCAGTGGACAGTGATTAGGAAGTTGAATAAATCTCATAGGAGTCATGAGGAAGAAGCTATCCCACTTTCTATTCAGGTGAATCCAGATTAGCCTGTTTGGACATATTGCAATATCTTCTTGATTCTAATCAAACCAGGAGGAACCAAGATGTAAGAAGCATGATTTGGAACCATTAATCAGTGGACAGTGATTAGGAAGTTGAATAAATCTCATAGGAGTCATGAGGAAGAAGCTATCCCACTTCTATTCAGGTGATTCCAGATTAGCCTGTTTGGACATATTGCAATATCTTCTTGATTCTAATCAAACCAGGAGGAACCAAGATGTAAGAAGCATGATTTGGAACCATTAATCAGTGGACAGTGATTAGGAAGTTGAATAAATCTCATAGGAGTCATGAGGAAGAAGCTATCCCACTTTCTATTCAGGTGAATCCAGATTAGCCTGTTTGGACATATTGCAATATCTTCTTGATTCTAATCAAACCAGGAGGAACCAAGATGTAAGAAGCATGATTTGGAACCATTAATCAGTGGACAGTGACCACGAAGTTGAATAAATCTCATAGGAGTCATGAGGAAGAAGCTATCCCACTTCTATTCAGGTGATTCAGATTAGCCTGTTTGGACATATTGCAATATCTTCTTGATTCTAATCAAACCAGGAGGAACCAAGATGTAAGAAGCATGATTTGGAACCATTAATCAGTGGACAAAGATTAGGAAGTTGAATAAATCTCATAGGAGTCATGAGGAAGAAGCTATCCCACTTTCTATTCAGGTGATTCCAGATTAGCCTGTTTGGACATATTGCAATATCTTCTTGATTCTAATCAAACCAGGAGGAACCAAGATGTAAGAAGCATGATTTGGAACCATTAATCAGTGGACAGTGATTAGGAAGTTGAATAAATCTCATAGGAGTCATGAGGAAGAAGCTATCCCACTTTCTATTCAGGTGAATCCAGATTAGCCTGTTTGGACATATTGCAAGATCTTCTTGATTCTAATCAAACCAGGAGGAACCAAAATGTAAGAAGCATGATTTGGAACCATTAATCAGTGGACAGTGACCACGAAGTTGAATAAATCTCATAGGAGTCATGAGGAAGAAGCTATCCCACTTCCTATTCAGGTGATTCCAGATTAGCCTGTTCGAACATATGCCAATATATTCTTGATTCTAATCAAACCCGGAGGAACCAAGATGTAAGAAGCTTTATTTGAAACCATTAATCAGTGGAAAGTGACCAGGAAGTTGAATAAATCTCATAGGAGTCATGAGGAAGAAGCTATCCCACTTTTTATTCAGGTTAGCCTGTTTGGACATATTGCAATATCTTCTTGATTCTAATCAAACCAGGAGGAACCAAGATGTAAGAAGCATGATTTGGAACCATTAATCAGTGGACAGTGATTAGGAAGTTGAATAAATCTCATAGGAGTCATGAGGAAGAAGCTATCCCACTTCTATTCAGGTGATTCCAGATTAGCCTGTTCGAACATATTGCCAATATATTCTTGATTCTAATCAAACCCGGCGGAACCAAGATGTAAGAAGCTTTATTTGAAACCATTAATCAGTGGAAAGTGACCAGGAAGTTGAATAAATCTCATAGGAGTCATGAGGAAGAAGCTATCCCACTTTTTATTCAGGTTAGCCTGTTTGGACATATTGCAATATCTTCTTGATTCTAATCAAACCAGGAGGAACCAAGATGTAAGAAGCATGATTTGGAACCATTAATCAGTGGACAGTGATTAGGAAGTTGAATAAATCTCATAGGAGTCATGAGGAAGAAGCTATCCCACTTTCTATTCAGGTGATTCCAGATTAGCCTGTTCGAACATATGCCAATATATTCTTGATTCTAATCAAACCCGGAGGAACCAAGATGTAAGAAGCTTTATTTGAAACCATTAATCAGTGGAAAGTGACCAGGAAGTTGAATAAATCTCATAGGAGTCATGAGGAAGAAGCTATCCCACTTTTTATTCAGGTTAGCCTGTTTGGACATATTGCAATATCTTCTTGATTCTAATCAAACCAGGAGGAACCAAGATGTAAGAAGCATGATTTGGAACCATTAATCAGTGGACAGTGATTAGGAAGTTGAATAAATCTCATAGGAGTCATGAGGAAGAAGCTATCCCACTTTCTATTCAGGTGAATCCAGATTAGCCTGTTTGGACATATTGCAATATCTTCTTGATTCTAATCAAACCAGGAGGAACCAAGATGTAAGAAGCATGATTTGGAACCATTAATCAGTGGACATGATTAGGAAGTTGAATAAATCTCATAGGAGTCATGAGGAAGAAGCTATCCCACTTTCTATTCAGGTGAATCCAGATTAGCCTGTTTGGACATATTGCAAGATCTTCTTGATTCTAATCAAACCAGGAGGAACCAAAATGTAAGAAGCATGATTTGGAACCATTAATCAGTGGACAGTGACCACGAAGTTGAATAAATCTCATAGGAGTCATGAGGAAGAAGCTATCCCACTTCCTATTCAGGTGATTCCAGATTAGCCTGTTCGAACATATGCCAATATATTCTTGATTCTAATCAAACCCGGAGGAACCAAGATGTAAGAAGCTTTATTTGAAACCATTAATCAGTGGAAAGTGACCAGGAAGTTGAATAAATCTCATAGGAGTCATGAGGAAGAAGCTATCCCACTTTTTATTCAGGTTAGCCTGTTTGGACATATTGCAATATCTTCTTGATTCTAATCAAACCAGGAGGAACCAAGATGTAAGAAGCATGATTTGGAACCATTAATAAGTGGACAGTGATTAGGAAGTTGAATAAATCTCATAGGAGTCATGAGGAAGAAGCTATCCCACTTTCTATTCAGGTGAATCCAGATTAGCCTGTTTGACATATTGCAATATCTTCTTGATTCTAATCAAACCAGGAGAACCAAGATGTAAGAAGCATGATTTGGAACCATTAATCAGTGGACAGTGATTAGGAAGTTGAATAAATCTCATAGGAGTCATGAGGAAGAAGCTATCCCACTTTCTATTCAGGTGAATCCAGATTAGCCTGTTTGGACATATTGCAAGATCTTCTTGATTCTAATCAAACCAGGAGGAACCAAAATGTAAGAAGCATGATTTGGAACCATTAATCAGTGGACAGTGACCACGAAGTTGAATAAATCTCATAGGAGTCATGAGGAAGAAGCTATCCCACTTCCTATTCAGGTGATTCCAGATTAGCATGTTCGAACATATGCCAATATATTCTTGATTCTAATCAAACCCGGCGGAACCAAGATGTAAGAAGCTTTATTTGAAACCATTAATCAGTGGAAAGTGACCAGGAAGTTGAATAAATCTCATAGGAGTCATGAGGAAGAAGCTATCCCACTTTTATTCAGTGATCCAGTTAGCCTGTTTGGACATATTGCAATATCTTCTTGATTCTAATCAAACCAGGAGGAACCAAGATGTAAGAAGCATGATTTGGAACCATTAATCAGTGGACAGTGATTAGGAAGTTGAATAAATCTCATAGGAGTCATGAGGAAGAAGCTATCCCACTTTCTATTCAGGTGATTCCAGATTAGCCTGTTTGAACATATTGCAATATATTCTTGATTCTAATCAAACCAGGAGGAACCAAGATGTAAGAAGCTTTATTTGAAACCATTAATCAGTGGAAAGTGACCAGGAAGTTGAATAAATCTCATAGGAGTCATGAGGAAGAAGCTATCCCACTTTTATTCAGGTGATCCAGATTAGCCTGTTTGGACATATTGCAATATCTTCTTGATTCTAATCAAACCAGGAGGAACCAAGATGTAAGAAGCATGATTTGGAACCATTAATCAGTGGACAGTGATTAGGAAGTTGAATAAATCTCATAGGAGTCATGAGGAAGAAGCTATCCCACTTTCTATTCAGGTGAATCCAGATTAGCCTGTTTGACATATTGCAATATCTTCTTGATTCTAATCAAACCAGGAGGAACCAAATGTAAGAAGCATGATTTGGAACCATTAATCAATGGACAGTGACCACGAAGTTGAATAAATCTCATAGGAGTCATGAGGAAGAAGCTATCCCACTTCCTATTCAGGTGATTCCAGATTAGCTTGTTCGAACATATGCCAATATATTCTTGATTCTAATCAAACCCGGCGGAACCAAGATGTAAGAAGCTTTATTTGAAACCATTAATCAGTGGAAAGTGACCAGGAAGTTGAATAAATCTCATAGGAGTCATGAGGAAGAAGCTATCACACTTTTTATTCAGGTTAGCCTGTTGGAAATATTGCAATATAAAGATAAATCCAAACCCTAGTGGGTTTATGAAAAGATAAAACAAACCCTTAGTGGGTTTATGAAAAGATAAAACCAGTGCCTAATGGGTCTATGAAATCTAAATCCTAAAAGATCTTGAGGATCATCCTGGAAAGCCTTGGTGTTAATCAGCCCAAGGCAAGGGAGGCTCCAAGAGAGGCTCCTCATCAAACCGCAGATTACAGTTCAAGAGGGTATCCAGGTTGATCCTGAGGGGGACAACCAACCAGAACCAGAAGGAACAATGCAGCATGAAGGTTCTGAAAGTCATGATCAACCTGATCACCCTCAAGATCATGAAGATGAGGACACTGAAGAGCAAGTGCAGGTACAACCATTGAGAAGCACCAGGTTTAGGCATGATCCAGAGACCTGGAAAAATAAAAGGGTATACTTCAATGCCAATGCAGTTGCTCATCCCCCTCAGGCAGTTTGCTCTTTGGCTCAATATCCAGAAGAACATCAAGCCTTCATCAGCAATGTAGATCAAGAGTACCTTCCAAGAACTTATGAAGAGGCAATGGCAGATGATGAATGGAGATCATCTGTTGAAGATGAAATCAATGCCATGATCAAGAATGATACATGGTTTGAAACTGAGCTTCCCAAAGGAAAGAAAACAGTAACAAGTCGCCTCATCTACACCATCAAGTATCTAGCTAATGGAAAACTAGAAAGAAAGAAGACAAGGCTAGTAGTAAGGGGGTTCACTAAGACTGATGGAGAAGATTACTTGGACACATTTGCACCAATAGCAAAACTCCACACCATCAAAATTATACTCTCACTTGCAACCAACTTAGACTGGGATCTATGGCAAATGGATGTGAAGAATGACTTCCTTCAAGGAGAACTAGAGGACGAGGTCTACATGCGCCCTCCTCCTGGTCTAGAAGAAATGGTCAAACCAGGAAATGTGTTAAGACTCAAGAAGGCTATCTATGGGCTGAAACAATCACCAAGAGCTTGGTACCATAAGCTCAGCACTACCCTCAATGGAAAAGGGTTTAGCAGATCTGAGGCAGACCATACTCTATTCACTCTTACCAGCCAACAAGGTATAGTAGTCATCCTTGTGTATGTTGATGATATCATCATCACAGGGAGTGACAAAGAAGGTATACAAACCACTAAAGCTTATTTGAAATATGTTTTTGATATTAAAGATTTGGGTGAACTAAAGTACTTTCTCGGAATAAAAGTATGCCGATCTAAAGAAGGGCTCTTCTTATCCCAGAGAAAGTACACACTTGATCTCTTGAATGGAGCAGGTATGCTTGGAGAGAAACTAGCAAAGACTCCACTGAAGGATGGGTATAAGATCTTGCGTGAGGGGGAGTATGAGGCAACACCATTTGATGATCCAAAACAATACAAAAGACTAGTGGGTAAGCTTATCTACTTAACTATCACTAGACCTGATATCTGTTTTGCTGTGAACCAGGTGAGCCAGCATATGCAAGTGCCAAAGGTTCATCACTGGAAAATGGTAGAAAGGATACTTAGATATCTTAGTGGAGCTCCTGGACAAGGAGTATGGATGGGATGTAATGGCAACACAGAAGTAGTATGGTACTGTGATGCTGATTGGGCAGGAGACAAAAATGATAGGAAGTCCACCACTGGCTATTGCACCTTCATTGGAGGCAACTTGGTAACCTGGAAAAGCAAGAAGCAAAAGGTGGTTTCATGTTCAAGTGCTGAAGCTGAATACAGAGCCATGAGGAAGCTCGCAAATGTGCTGGTGTGGATCAAAGGATTACTCAAAGATTTGGGAGTTGAGATCACTTCTCCAATCACAATGCATTGTGACAACCAGGCAGCCATTCACATAGCGTCAAACTCAGTGTTTCATGAGAGGACAAAACACATTGAGGTGGACTGCCATAAGGTGAGGCAAATGGTGATCCAAGAACTCATATTGCCTTGCTACACAAGGAGTGAAGATCAGTTGGCCGACATTTTCACTAAAGCCGCAAGTACCAAGGTGTGTGAGTCCATTTATCCTAAACTTGGACTCACTGACATTACCAAGGCATGATCCTCTTAGCCATGGAGCTTCTACTCTTTCCTTAGTATGTTTTTATCCCAAAAACAGGGTTTTGCATACTAAGGTTTTAATGAGGGAAGTCTTCATGGTTTCCACGCTTGATCATTGCATTGGATCAAGATTGAGGGGGAGTATTGACCTTAGGGAATAAAGAAGACAAATAAATGAAGAGGATGAGGTTACTTGGGAGACAAGGCAGTCCTTACATATGTACAGAATGACTTGACTCACAAGTCACTCATCTGTGACCTAGAGGAGACTTGAGAGACAAGGAACAGAGGAGCACTCGCCGAGTTTGAATATTCAAACAGAAGAGAGATCCGTTGGAGGCAAGAAGACAAAGGGTGAATTGTTTATAGTAAAAGTCACATGTGCTCAGCTCACCCACTTGCAGGCAGACCGTTTAGGACCTGTCCCTTTCCCTCTCCAGAATCTCGACCAGAGCAACATAATTTTAATATATTCCTTTTGTTTATTCATTTATGGGCAGAAGGCATCTTGCCTATTTAGGCTTTTGTAAACCAGTTTATTCAGAAGCAAGGAAAAAGAATCCTTCCTCATACTCTTTTCTCTCTCGAGTACAAACAACAAATCACTCTCTCTTTCTTCTGCTCTCGAATCAAACACACTCTCTCTCTCTCTTGTTCTTGAGTGTTCTTCATCATATTCTTCATAAACTTATACATCTGTCACTACAACTTCTCTGTCATCTTCTCCTTGTGTGATTTGTCTTGGGGCTTCTCCTGAAGTGATGTGCTCCCATAGACCTCTACCACCAAGGGCTGTCTTGGTCAATCTCGACCATAGAAGGTAGTTTAAACCTTTTTGATACAGCCTCAGAAGCAAGGATGGTGAGATGGGTGATGGATTGGTGATTGCCGATAACCCGGTAGAGGTGGAGATGGATGATGGATGAGCTACTGTCCCTTCATTTCCAAGATAACCCGAGACAAAGGAAGATCAGTGAGTTTATGAATGATAAAAATAAGAAAAGAAACTAAAAAGAAAAAGGATAGAATGATGGATGGATAGAAGATAATAGATGATCGATGATGGAGATGGTAATGGATAGATGGCGATTGACTCTTTCAATCCGTGGGTGATGACTGACTCTCTCAATCTGTGATATCCAAGGATGAAGACTCTCTCAACAACCTAAGACACACGAATCTATAGAACACACTGACTCTTTCAATGAATCCTAAAGACAGATTTCTATGCAAAGACACAACTTTGATAAAAACAAGTAAACTGATTGTATTTCTTAAAAGATTGAAAGGTGATCTTTACATGGCACGTCTAGGAGATTATATAATGCTCAGAGACAAAGTTTTTAACGTTCAAAAACAAAGAGAAAGGAAACAAATCGAAAACAAAGAAAGAAATCAAAAAACTAGTCGTTGGGAATATTGTGCTGATTTTGGCTTGAGAAGGGGAACTTCAGTTATCTTGAATCTGGACGGTTTTAAGGGATAGGAGAGCTTCTTGGGAGCTTCTTAATTGGGCTTGAATTTTCATCTAAAGTCGGGTACTCGTAGATGGACGGGCTGAGGAACCTCCGGTTTGTAAAATTAATATCTTCCTGCTCCCGATAGATTTTGGTATGATTCCAATTTTGGTTGACTCCTTGTTGAGTTTAGTATGCATGAAAATTTGTTTCATGGCAAAAGTATTCCTTTTTGGTGATATATGACGTTTTGACTGAAACACATGTCTTGGTTGCTCCTTCGGTTGTCTGAAGGGTGCAACTGGTTGGCCTCTGGTTCAGCTACTGATTGGATGGCCACATCATACCCTCTCCCTTGAAAAGTTTTCGACCTCAAAACTGGATAACCTGCACCAAGATAGAGCAAGTCAGGTTTCATCCTCCTTTGAGATTTTAGGACCTTACCTTGGTATTTGATCGGTTTGATCTTTGCTGGCACATCTGGTGGTTCTCCTTTGAGTAGGAACGACAGGATTACTCCTATGCTTTGGTCTGGAACTATTTTGGGTGGTGTTTTATCTTCTGGATCATCTGGAACTAAGATGTTGTTGTGGACATGATACAAGCCTAAGCTATCAAAGGCTGTATGATCCTTAGTACAAGAGTAGGAGCTGATCTTCACAAGTGGTGACTCGTTTGGATTGATCTAATCAACCAAAAGAATCTGTACAGAAGTAACTTGATGGATTGAAGTGCACCACACGAGGAATGGAGGGCCTCGTGATACAACACAAGGTTTCTCTAGGCCGTGGAGGTACTGGTCTCACAAGACAGAGAGAAAGGAGGCAAATTCTAGAGAGAGAATTCTAGGGTTTCCGAAGAAAAGGTTTTCTGTTTATTCAACACTGCCCAAAGAAAGGGGGCGTGCAAAACTTATAAATAGGACCAAAGGAACAGGCTCCTTTAGGTCAAGAAATAAAAACTATAGTTTAAAAAATGGAAAGATAAAAAAATGACATAATTCTTAATAGCCTTGGACCGAGATAGTATCTAGGAAATATGTGAAGCAGATTGTGGCCTAGTTAAAACCCTTCCTCTGTAAAACCCTTCCTCTGTAAAACCCACAGGGACAAAACCAGAGCAAGGAAAAGAGCACACACAAGGAGCTTGGCCTAGTTACTTGATCAGTCCAAGAGTCTTGCTAGGCAAGTTGGTATTCTGTGGTAATGATCATCAGGTTGTTGTGGCTGTGGTTCGGAATGAGTGGCCAGGGATCTCCTCTTGATGCTTTGGTATGTTTCCTCCGGTCCATCACCCTTCAAACTTGGCTCTCCCATCTTCTGGGCATCCATCTTGGTGCTATCATCAATAGCTTCTTTAGTGGTGTTAACCTGTTCAAGATCAGAAGCAAGTATCATGCTCTCATTAAACGTATGTTGAAGTATCTTAGCTCTTTGTCTAGTTATAGCTCCCTTGTATACGGTTGGTACTGGCACTTCTTGAACCGTCTCTGCCTTAGTTATCTTCCTGATCATGTCTTGGATATTAGGTTCAGTTGGTCTGA